>WAAD01012731.1:120786-137608 GCA_013389945.1 Fregata magnificens
AGGTGTTAATTATCCAGCAAAAGTTCCACAATCTTTATTGTGATTCATGAGTCTTTGTCACAATAAACCAGTAGCACCTACAGAGACAATAACATTGGAACAATTTGTTCACGTGGTTAAAGAGCAGTTCATACTTAAGTGATATGTTGGTCTGAAGCTTTCAGTGTACCGTTATTCAGTGATTTCTAAACTGTAAAACTGTTGAAGATGCCTTTTTAACTGCACAGGACAATTTACAGATGGGTATAGGTTTCATTGCTTTGGTGAATCATAGCATATATTTAAATAAAGAAAAAAATAGAAATCTAACAGCCAGTCAAACAACATGCAGGTTATTCTTTAAAGCATGGTATGCATACCGTAACTAATTCCGTAATATATAATATATAAATATCCTCAGTCATCAGTCTCTTTTCAGAAGGGTTCAAGCCATGACTTGGCCAGGCTGGGCAGTCTCCTGTCTCTTAACACAGGCTACAGAGTTGTGGAAAAAGAATCTGGGCTACTGGGGAATTAAAATGTTCTTTAGAAACTTAGGGAACTGTTCCCACCATTATTTTAACATTTGTTTAATAATAACTGTATTATAGAGTATAACCTAAAAGTTAAAGATGCAGTCCTCAGTGTATGGAGAACTTGGCGTCTATGTAGAACCCTGTTAATTTAATGGTGGGAACTGTAGTCCATATTTCTAAAGCAAGATCAATTTAAAATACAAGCAGCACTTACCAATTTTTGCAATTGACAGTGTGCTGATATAACCGCTGAAATGAACAGTTGGAAGTGCCTCATTCTGGATATTAGCGCTTAGCTCTAACTTACTCTGTATCACAACATCAAGCCAATGTCAAATGTGTTGTATGCTTCCTATTGCTTAGATGAGTAAACAAGCAAGAATATATTCCTTTAGGTAGATACGTATACGTAAACATAAATATATACATAGATATACATGCACGAGAGGAAGGAAAAAGTAGATGCCTCTGGAGGACACAGCACTACATCTTATTTTTAGTGGTTTCCCAGGACAAGATGATGTGTAATTCAAAACAAGTGTCACAAATCATAGAATTCAATTGCTAAATAACCCCTTTACCCTCAAAAATGCATAAAACAAATTGTCTCTATTGGGTAGAATAAAAGATTGATTGTCGTGTGTGATTAATCTGGACATTTGAAAAAGTTTCATATCATAATCCTGCAGTTTAGTTTGACAAGAGTAAAGATTAGACCATTCTAAAATCATCAGAAAGCATATTCAGTTTTCAGGGCCCAAGTATGGCAGTGAGTTGCAAGTCAGTTTAATTCTGTGCTGCAGAACAAAGGGCAATTTCTGCTGCACACTTCTCAATGGATATGTAGATGAGAGATGAGATGCAATGTTGCTGAAATATTCAGAAGCTGATACCCATACCAAGAGAAACTCTGTAATGTAAAACATATCACTGCCTTATTTTATTTTTTTTTTAATTTCTTGCTCTGGGGTTTCTCCCTCAATAAATTGCCTCCTTGACTGCCAGCTTGTGGAAAATCCTTGGGTCTGCTTGGCTTCCCAGCTGCATAGGCTATTCCCAGTCTCTTAGCCGTAAATAAAAAGAGTTGCCTGTAGCTCAACGTAGCCTGATTGGCACATATGGCAATTGATTAACTGCAAGTGACATCGGGGGACTGCCATCGAATATGCCTTTTTTCTAAGTTCCTAATGAAACGATGGACTCTCCCCTTCAGGGTGGAATCACCCATTAGGCCCATGTGGTCTGAGCTGAAGGCTCCGTAGGTTCCCATGCAGCAGTGTAATAACCTTAAAGTTCTTACATAGCAATGGCAGAGACTTCTCTGTGAGGGGAATGATTTAAAGAAATGACCTGCTTTGTCTTACTTAGAAGAGCAATTTGGAAGTGGTTGTGTTGGCAGCTGTCTACCTTCCTTCTGACACTTCTGCTCCTCCCCTCAAATTTCTCAGTGCACAATTGTTCTGCCCACCAAAAGTGACACTGCAATGAGAACATTTTCTGCTTCTATAGTATCTTCTCTCAGAATAACTTCATAAGATGCTTTACGAAATGTGAATTTAGGATTGCAGTATGCTTGCATGCTCCACTAGGAAAGCAGCAGGGGCAAAAAGAAGTTCAGTGACTGGCTGTGCAGGCAGAAAAGTTGAATATGGTCTGATAATTGCAAGCTACTGAGTTAAAATAGTTTAAAAGTGACTGCTGGAAATTTCCGCAGTTCTGCTGAGATGTAATTGTCATTCCCATGAGCATTCCTAGTCTCTTGCAAAGTGGATAAAATAGATCATGTTAAATTTGAGGGTCAATGCTAAGCAGGGTCAGCTGATACCTGACAGAAACTTAAAGCTATGGAGGAGAGTCAGGTTCAGGAGGCTTCACACACTAGTACATCCCCTGAGAATTTCCGTTGACCTGCATCCTGTGAGAGCGACAGCTATCTTCCTTGTAAACAACTGAATGAGCCTTTCATAAACATTCAGGAAGCCACATATTGATGCACATGATAAAGCAGTTTAGTAATAATGTCAACTGATGTTGGTTTTATTTTGAGGGATTTTTTTCTGAAGGCCCAGAAGAAGCTTTGTGTACTTGAAACCTCTCAGTTTTTTCCAGCAACAAGTGGTGTAAAATCTCTGTTTGCCAAGTTTGGCTTTTTAAAAACAAGCGTGTGGTTGTGGGCTATTGAAATGAAGTCTGTTCTGTTCTTTTCCCCTTATGTGCTTCCTGGGTGGCCTCTGTATTGAGACCATGTTTCTTGTCTATTTAGGGACTTCTTGAGTCTGAGGAACTTGAGGGACAAAATAGTCAGCGGCTGCTGAAATGGCAGGTTTTTCATTCAGCATCACTACAAGTAATGATGGCAGGATGGACTTGCCTCCCACATCTCTGCGTATGCTTCTGTAAAGAGAAAAAGGGACAAGATAAAAGATTGTCACCATCACCATCCGTGTAGAACTGTGATTATATTTTGGTACAGTAGAGACAGATTTTCAAAACTGGGCCTGAGAATAGGTGAAAACGTTTGTTGGGCTGTAATACTTCACTCTTAAAAATGCAGGTCAATATTCTCTGAGTTGTTGAGGTCCTCTAATGTTTTGCCAAGTATCTGTAACAAAGTACAGGGGAATTAAGTCCTCCTGGCCCTACCTGACCCGGCTTTCTATAAACTACATTTTCTTCAAAAAATGAAAAGTGACTTGAGTACCAGAAGGACATTTGCATTAGATAAGCCTAAATGTAGTCAAGGCAGTTATCCTTCCCCATTTTTTCTTGGGGTACTCTTGTTTCTGTCAACATAACAGCTTCTTCAATCTCCTCATCACCGTTTTTTCTCTTGTTTGAAGACAAACCTCAATGAAATTCATCTTAACTAACCCTGGCTGTGTAAAAGTTAGGCATGTAGTCTAAGCCATTCAACAGTGACATAAATGTCTGGTGTGCTTAGATTCTTAGTCAGACATTTAACTTCCAGCCTGATTTTAGTCACTTATGCATAATCGAGGGCTTCTGTCATCATTAAATCCTTAAAAACCTATCTTTTCCTTGACACTCCTATTCTTGAATGCCAGAGGTCAAGGCCCATGAAACCAGTCCTGTCCCTCTGCACAGATCCATGTGCACAAATTGGATCAAGTCTTTACCCTTTAATAGACCAAGTTCACCTTCAAATTCAAGCTATGCGAGAAAAAAAAGCCAAGGCTTTGCTTCAAAATCCTGATGCTGGATATTTTCCTGCTCATGGACCAGATGGAGGATGATGCAGGAAGGAGTTTGACTTCGGCAGGTATGGTCCTGCCCTCTGCAATTCTCATCCCAGACTTCCTGCCAACAAGAGTGGGGAATACACACCCAAAGCATTCGGATCACTGCTTTTTCCTAGTTAGGCAGTCCGTAGGTGGATGCTGGGTGTATAACTCAGTGCCTGTTTGAACAGCAGCTTGAGAGCACGTTCTGCACTTTCCTGTTCGATGTGCGTTTCAGACAAAATCTCCTCAGCAGCTGGGAGGGATAAGTGGCAAAAAGAGAAAGTCTTGGAGGACATTTCACGGGAGAGAGCTGCTTTGCTGGAAACCAGAAAGCTGGGGCACAAGCCTGTATCAGCTTTTATTTTTTTTATTCTTGCTTACTCAGAACAGTTGTATAAATGTTGAGGGAAACAAAAACATCAGTGTGAGAGTTTTCATAGACTTCAGTGGAGTCAAGATTTTCAAGTAAACACACACTGCAAAAGCCAGACTTAGAGAGATTATCACTAGTCTGTATGCATTCATTTTCCTCCTAACAAGGACACCAATCTCTTTCAAGAATCCTAATTGTTCCTACTCAGAAGCCATTAAAAATTATATGTTGTATTATATTGAGAGTTCATCTAATTTAAATGTGAAAATTTTGTAAACATCAGTATTATATTATGTTCCGTTCATTCACTTGATTCTCTAGTACATTAGAGGGGGGAAATATACATGCATTGCATTTTGGAGATTTTATTTTAAGGGCTGCTTTAATGAATTCTTAATTACATTATTCAAAAGATCCATTATTCAGCATTCATCTCGCTTCTAAATGAAAGTCTTTACCTGACATGTGAATGAAATGAGTCTAAATGCTTTCCATGCCACCTAGGGATTTGTAATAGACTTCTTGCTGAATGGCAGCAGTGGGTTTTCTTTCTGTTTTAAATATTTGTGGATTGTTTGTAGAGATGGACAGGTATGAAATACTCAGGTGTCCCAAGCATCAGTGTACCTTCTAGGTGCACTCAGTCTAACCTGATGTAATGCAGCCACAGTGCTTCAGACAGGTGAAAGAGATAAAGGTTCGAGAGAAAAACATTCATAATATTTCAAACGTTTTCATGCATATTGATAGTCACAAATTTTATTTTGGGTCGAAAAAGGTGGAAAAAAAAGGTGGAAAAGCCCCTTGATAAAGATTTTCTTTTTTTTATGGTTCACTGTGAAAAAAGGTGGTGAACATTGTAAAAGGAATTGAGATCTGTTTTTCCAAATGGGTAATTTGTTACTTTTTCTCATTCCCCATTCATTTCAGTAGGACTAATATCTGACATTAAATTTGGAAAAGAGCTTAAGAGCTCAAAATACTATACTGCATTTCAGCAGTGTAGTCAGCAACTTGAAATGAGTACACGTGTGGCTGATCAGGATGGTACTGTTATTACATATGTTGGGCCAAATTGCTCCATGACTCAGTCCACCCCTGATCCCGGTCAGCAGCTGGATCATACACAAGTGCTACAGACCAAGTCTGTTATAACAGAGCACTGCCCATGTCCTAGAAGCACTGAGGTGGTTTAAGAGGATAAAGTTGTATAGTTATATTTAAAACCCTGGGAACATCTTTCTTTAAAAACACTTTTGGTTTCAGTGAGACTTTTGCCTACATAAGGACTGCAGAATTTTCACCACAGTAATTACCTGAAAAAAATCCTAATTACCTGAAAAAAATCCTGCTACTGTTTTGTCAGAAAATGTTAAACATAATATTAATACCAGGGAAGTGTGCATACTGTATGACTATAATTGATTATTTGTCTACCTGTTCATTCTAAATATAACAATATTTCTTTGGGGAAGAACATTATTTAGAGCGCTGAAGTTATCACTATCTAGATGCCACAGTACAATCTCAATTCCTTGTGAAAGGATTGAAATCTTCATCTCCCATAGATTAAGATTGTCTGTTTCATTTGCACTAAAAAGATGACAAACTGTCTTATTTCAGATTAACGTGCCATAGATAAATTATTATATGCATTCTGTTCTTAGCTATCTATGTTTTATAGAACCATTATCTATGCAAAAGAATGCATATTAAAAGACTTTCTGAGTGTTTTTACAGTCCTTAGATCAATTTTTTAAAGTACATTTCTTAAACTACATTTTGTTGCTTTTCATACATATAGATGGAGCTTTGCTAGTGTCAAGGCATTGGTGGATATATCATGACCTTTCCCCCTACCTGATTATGAAGACGACTGTGAGATTTAATATGCTGCTTTAATTCCAGACCATTATTTAGGGCTCAGTACTGGAAGGTGCTGAGCACATCTCATGAAGTGCCCAGCGTTACCAATTTCCACTGGCTGTCTTGCTTAGCACTGTGCAGGACTGCGTTAATAATACAAAACCCACAGCACTTGTGCGATGCAGTCAGGCATTGGTTAACGAAGCAGCTGCAATATCAAGCAGGCTGAACAACCTACTGATAAAAAAAGCAACATTTTAGAATGTCTAAGAATTCTCAGATGAAAAACCACATTATCCACTCTTCTGATGGGCAAAATGTATGAGTGCTGCTCACAGGGACTCCCATTCACCCAGCCTAAAACTCCCCTCTCTAGTAGTGATTGAAGTGCACCCTTGAGGAGTCACATCACATTGTGCATCCTGTGCAGAAGAGATCCTTCAGCACGGACCAACAACTGACCCAGCCTTTGTAGCTGATTTCTCAATACATAAAGTGCTGGGTTTGTCCTGGTAAAACTGAAAAACATATAAATAACCATGTGGAAAATAATGAAATGAAACAAATACATCCAGTAGCAGTTATGATGCACTAAGGTATGTGTATTAAGTCACTACTTCCAGATTTGTTCGCCCAGCCAATTTTATTTGTCTTTTTTGTTGTTTTCCCACCTTACCCCATTTACCCGGCTAGCAAGTCAGTTCTGCAGGTTTATTTTTGTGCACATCATTAAGGAAAATGAAATCTCAAATTCTCTTTAAAGGTTCTGGAAGGAGACACATCTAATTATCAAAACATTTAAAATATGAGCAACCTCTCCAGAGTGAAATGTATCCCCCAAAAGGCAGGCCTCAAGGAGCATACACTAAGCTTCAATGCACAACAGGTACACTGGAAAATGAAAAGGTGTCAGTCCTGCAAAGCGTGAGACCAGGCAAAAATCTCCCTAATCTCACTGAATTGTACCCTTTATTAGTTCAACGGAAATCATCCAGGGCTGCTGCCTACCCATAATACTTAGGCTGCAGCCCATTGTGTCTCATGATCTTTAATGTATTTGTTTCAGTAATGCTTCAGGAAACTATGGGAAACTTGGGAGCAATGAAAGATCAAGGGGCAAAATCCACAAAGGCACCTTAGGTAGGGAGACAAAGAAGCCAAAAATGCAAGATCCATAGAGCCAGTGAGGGAACAAACAAAACAGAGCATGACTTCATGAACGGAGTTAAATCCAGCTGGCGGCTGGTCACAAGTGGTGTTCCCCAGGGCTCAGTGTTGGGGCCAGTTCTGTTTAATATCTTCCTCAATGATCTGGATGAGGGGATCGAGTGCACCCTCAGTAAGTTTGCAGATGACAGCAAGCTGGGCAGGAGTGTTGATCTGCTCGAGGGTAGGAAGGATCTACAGAGGGATCTGGATAGGCTGGATCGATGGGCTGAGGCCAATTGTATGAGGTTCAACATGGCTCAGTGCCAGGTCCTGCACTTGGGTCACCACAACCCCATGCAATGCTACAGGCTTGGGGAAGAGTGGCTGGAGAGCTGCCTGGTGGAAAAGGACCTGGGGGTGTTGATCGACAGCTGGTTGAATATAAGCCAGCAGTGTGCCCAGGTGGCCAAGAAGGCCAACAGCATCCTGGCTTGCATCAGGAATAGCGTGACCAGCAGGAGTAGGGAAGTGATCGTGCCCCTGTACTCGGCACTGGTGAGGCCACACCTCGAGTACTGTGTTCAGTTTTGGGCCCCTCAGTACAAGAAGGACACTGAGGTGCTGGAGCGTGTCCAGAGAAGGGCAACGAAGCTGGTGAGGGGTCTAAAGAACAAGTCTTAGGAGGAGCGGCTGAGGGAACTGCTGTTGTTTAGCCTGAAGAAAAGGAGCCTGAGGGGAGACCTTATCGCTCTCTACAGATACCTGAAAGGAGGTTGTAGCGAGGTGGGTGTTGGTTTCTTCTCCGAAGTAACAAGTGATAGGACAAGAGGAAATGGCCTCAAGTTGCGTCAGGGGAGGTTTAGATCGGATATTAGGAAAAATGTCTTCACCGAAAGAGTTATCCAGCATCAGAACAGGCTGCCCAGGGAAGTGGTTGAGTCACCACCCCTGGAGGATGTGGTGCTTAGGGACATGGTTTAGTGGTGGACTTGGCAGTGCTAGGTTAACGGTTGGACTCAATGATCTTAAAGGACTTTTCCAACCTAAACAATTCTATGATTCTATGATTCACTAAGTCTAATTGCAAGAAGACACTTAATAGAAATACTTGGAAACATCTTTTATGCAATTACTGTCAGAGCTGTTTCAAATATGTAGCTCTGATCATGTTTTTGGAGCCACGGCACAGTCCAAAACTACTATTTCTAAGCAAGAACATGAAAACTTTTTTTTCACCTTCCCAGTACATAATTTGTATAGAAGCTGAAGGGTAGCTTTGAGTGCTTAAAGAAATGCAAGGATGAGGTTCTAATGACATTATGTTCTTTTTAAGTTTTATTTGAATTACTGTGTGATCATAGTTCTCAGTCAAATATCTATTAGCTTTTCACTAACACACATCAATAAGATAGTCAGTGCCCTGAAAGCTTATATGTACAAAGCAAACAAAAAATCAACATCTTTCCATTCTTTTTCATGGTTAAAAAAGGAAAGCTGGTGATATATTCCATCAGATATTTTTAATATTCTGATTTTTAAAAGCATTGTTCCCATTTTTCAGAAGTGTTTTTCCATATTTAATGTATGTGAGATTATTAAGAAATCTGCTGATGTTGATGAAGCAGGACGCAGTTGTGTCTAAAACATTCCAAGAGAAAATGTTTCCTGTTTTCAGTCATTTCTAAAAGTCATCATAGCAGATTTGACACGTTTCCCACCCCTTCAACTTTCCATTTGAGAAATTAAGTCCATTTGTATTATATCTTGCTGGGTAGATAGAAGATACAGGTGGTCCTTCTATCAATCAAAATTGTAATTACCTTTCCCAATTGTCTCTGATATTTTATTCAAAAAGTATTATGACTCCTAGGCATTACATTAATACAATGATGGTTATTTTTATTGTTAATAATAATATTAATGGGATTTTTGATACAGTGTATGCAATCCTATATGGCCTTTTCTTCATTTCTTCATTCCTTCTCTGTCTTTTTAGAGTTTTTTTAAAAATTATTTTAGGGGTAGTTCTGTGGGCTAATGCTAATGCTAACATAGGCTATGTAAAACTCACAATAAATTGTCTGCCATTCTTTAAGAATTCACAGCACATGTCTTACCCTGACTTCTTTGCAGAAGATTTGAGGTACAATCATATAATGCAGAAGTAATTCTTTATTAACCGGGCTCTCTGACTGCACTAATAATGGTAAACGTGAGCAAAAAGAACTTAAGAAGAACCACTTGATATGATAAAGGATAGTTCTTTTAGTATTATGATGTATAATTTCCTGTCTTCCCCTGTAAAAAGAAGAAATTTATAGCCATTTCCTGCATGTACCTTTTTCATTTTAGTTTGACAATCCTCAGCTTTTTTACTTCAGCAGTACCTTTGTCACTGGAACTGAGCATTTGAAACTTCTTTCTAATTTGATAAAATATACATATGGCATTAGCATGCTAGAGGTAAAAGGTACTAACATCAAAGTTTGCATAGCTCACATTAGAATGATCTTAAATGGGCATTATATATTTATTTAGCAGGGAAAGAAGGAAGTCTCTTAGAAGCAGTTTAAAGGATCTTGATTTTACTAGAAGTTTCAGTAAAGAATTTTAATTAATCTTCTTACCAATAACTTCACTTCAGTAAAGAAATTTAAAAGCAGCTGTCATTTATTTAGCAGTTTGGATGCAGTTACAAAACAGGTGCCTTGTTGCGCTGCAACCCTTAAGGAGTTAAAGGATGTACATGCATACGATATCTTTAAACTTTCAATTTAGAATTATTGATGGATGTAAAGCTACTCACTCAAAATCATCTAACCTTCTTAACTGGTTAAAAGAGTATAATCCTCTCAGTTATTAGGAGACCTTTGAAGTGAAACAGTGAAACTCACTCCTTCTGCCTGTTTTGAAAATTCTCATTGACTGTAGACTAAATCACAGGGAAGTTTCGGCTGCAGCACTTTGTCTGCAGAGTGAGCTGTGGATTACTTAGTTGAACTTTGCTCCAGTCAAGACTTTGTAGTGCTTATAAATCTTGAATCCATCTAAGTTCACCTTAAATTAGCCTTGCAAAAACAATCTCTAAACTTCAGCTGTCTGCTTGGTGGCTTCTGGCTAGGTGCCATGCAGAAGCTGAGACACTGATTAATTGTCTTCATTTCTTAAAAATACCTCACATTTTATTAAAAATAAAATATCATGGAATACACAGTTTTGCTTTTCACTTCATAAAACAACAGTGTCGGCTGGTTCTGTGCAGACCATTGGCAGATACATTGCATTTTAGAAATTAAATGGAAGAGAAACTTGAAGGCTTTACAAGTCCTGAAAGCCTTATTGCACAATAATGCCACTGCTGCAGGAACAGCCTGGGACAGGGCCAAACAAGCATGCCAAGATACAACAGATTTTTCAATTTTCCAGCAAATAGAAACAAATTCTGGTTTCAGAAGGTGTATTCGACAAACACGTCTCAATGTGTTTCTGATTTGTGGTAAGAATGTTTTTACTGCTGGTGCCCTGTACTTTTGAGACATTTATTTCCTAAAAGAAAGATTCCTTTCTATAAACCTCAACTGTCTGTTTTTCAAAGCAATTTAAAATCAAACACACAAATAAAATTTTTAACATATGGAAACCTTCATATAGAGACTTACGTATTCCAAGTTAAAATTGTTTTATAAACTGTAATGCTTTGCAGATGAAAACACCGAGAAGATGACTGTTTTTAGCAGTAATGCTTTTTGACAGCGTTAAACCTTGTTTTAGTAATTGACATCAAAATGTTTGGTGGTTTTAAAATGGACCATTAATAAAAATGGCATGTTTTAAGTTTTAAAAATTTTACTTAATACTGTGAAGTTGTATAGAATTACAAATATAATATAGTATTTTTTAAAAGAAAATAATCTTTTACGTCTCTATGTTAAAAACAGTGCAGATGCATCTTTAAAGTATTATGTTGGCTCTTTGTTGTAATAAGTATCCTAGGGTTTGGAGTTTGAGTTTGGGTTTCTTTATTTCTGTATCACATATATTTTTTCTTTTCTTTTTCAAGTCGTTACTTATCTTCTCCACTGGCTGACTTTTCTCATCAGCCTTTACCTTCTTTGTTTCATAAAGGGTCAGATCTGAAGGTTGCTGTACCTAGAGAAATTTATTATTTAAACATTACCAGACTCTTAGCTTGCACACTGAATACTTTTAAGATGTGTACATTGACAGCTCTAAAGTATTTTTGGAATAGCAAACATTAATTTCGAGGAATGTTGCAATCCTAAAAAACTGTTCATAAAGAGGTTCTTTTTAACTTTTTCTGGTTTAAAGAGGTTGTAGCGTGTTTAATTCCCCCACTTTAAAAATAGACAATATTTCTGTGGGAAGTTTTGCTTCCAAATCTACCGTAGTTCATTAAGTTTTGAGGCAAGTTTTGGTATCACATTTTGTATAGACAAGATCTGAAAGAATTGAAATTTTGATGCACTAGTGCTGAATAAACCGTGGGCATTAGTGTTTTTCACTAATGTCCTGTTTACAAAGGAATTAAGTGAAGGCTTACTTTTAAGCACGTGTTTAAATCTCATTGCCTCCTGTTCTGAGAGTCCAGTATATGTTTTCAAGAGCTCCACTGCAGTGACTCATAAATTAATTTGCATCTTCCTACAGGCTGTGTCTGTATGGACAATTAGTCACTTTTAGAAGCCAAAGGAAATAATGAAAATGAACTGATGACACGATGAGTCCATTTTCATGGAAGATAGAAGTTGTTTTCATCCCCGTGCTCAAACCTTAGGATGGGGAGAGTGCGTTCCCCATGCAACAGCTACCTTAAACACCAACGGTCTGAAAGAAAGAAAAGATGGTAAAGAACAACAAAAGCAAATCCCCGACATACGTCAAATAGAGAGCACCAACTGGATATTTTTTGGAGGAATTCCAGTGACAATTTTTTATTGCTGCCAGAGTAATGGTACTGCTCAGTCACTGACCATGAGAAAAAACAGAAGCAGAAATGCAGGAAGCAAACACAGGTGCCAAGTGACTGATCTGCCTCAGTAGGTAAACAGGCAAAAGGAAAGTTTCAAAAGGAAATCATTTAGAGCAGAGGCATGATCAGAGAGCCACCGAGGCCGTGGTTACACATGTGGCGGCAGGGCTGCTTAAGCCTACTTAGACTTGATTCCCGCTGCCCACCACTCGTTCACTCCCTCCTCCCCTTCCCTGTGCTGGCACCACTGTTTGTACAGCTGCATGGAGAACAGAGTCAGGGACCTGGTCCCAGTGAAAAATGACCCACCAGAAATGGATCAGTTCCCTTCCTGATTTACTTCAGAGCCCCGCAACTGGTTGTGCTGGCATAGCAGAGGTTATGACGTGGGAATGAGACTGTGCAGCTGAGGAGAGGAGAGGCTGTTGAAGGAGGCCCTGTCAGCAACACAGGGAGGTCACATCCCGGGGTTCAGAAGGGTGTGCGTGGCCGTACCTCCAGCACACTGCCCTCTCTCCCTGATAGCCCTGTCTTTGCTACTGGGAGTCTTATTCTTTTTAAGATTAGGACACTTAAACCTGCATTCAGTGCCTACAGCATGAAAGTTCGGTTTCTGGGTTGCCATCATAATCAACAGAGATGTAGGACTTCTTTTAGTTGCATAAATATAGGCCTCTAGTGCCATCTGAAACTGCCTAAGGTAGCCTTCCTGGCCTCCACCAGCTAGCTCCAGAAGGGCATAGATCCACCATGTCACATATACCAGCCCTTTCTGGACGTCTCAGGCACCTCCGATCTTCAAATGGCACTAGACATCTCTGTTCATGTGACTGAATTAAGCTCCCAAGCTGGCACCGAGATACTTAAACAGAGCTATTTCACATAGATACCTACAGGTGGAAACTCCCATGAGCCAACAGCACCATTCTGTTGCCTAAATATAGAGATCAGCTGCTTTTTGAGGTGTCTTGAGACATTCTTATGGGGCTGGTAAATTCTCCACAGGACCTAGGGAATACCTGTGCCATTTTGAACAGTGGAAGTCAGACAGGAAGTCCTAGGACATCTCAGATGACATGAGGCCCAAGTCAGCCGGACTCCACTCCTTTTGTCTCTGTTTAATTTTTTGTTGGTAGTAGGTTGGGATCAGTTTGCTTTTACTCCTCCCCCAAATACTATCAGCTCTTATCAGCACCTCCCTATTTATTTATGGTTACTGCAGATGATCAACGATACAAAAGGCATTGCATGGGCTGGCTTATGGGATTTGACTAGATGGCTTCCTTCTGTTCGAACATTGCATGAGTTTTAATAGCCTTCCTCTGTGTTTTATGAGTTTCATCGAAAGAGCACTGAAAAATTCCCCTCAGACTTGCTGAACTTTAAGGCATGAGAAAGAAAATGGATATAATCTGTTTCACCAGGTTTCTTACCATTAAATTAAGATGACCGTTGCTTCTTTATAATCTGAGAGAGCCCTTAGAGAAGAAAGCAGCATATACCGAGGAGCTTATTTGTCTGCTAGTAAAAACAAAATAAACCAAAAAAGGACAGTGGTTTTGTCACCTGTATGACTATGTTTAGTCACCTTCCCATTACCTTTAACAAATAGGTTTTGTTAACAAATTTCATAAACCCATGGATTATGATCTCCTTGTAATGAGACCTCCGCTACCAAAAATAACCACAAAACAGGGTGACCACATCATGAAATACTGATGTGCCTTTCTGAGGACCCACAGTATGGACTAGAAGAAAACCAGCTGCACTGATCCTTTTGAAAAGACATGGGAACGTTTCTAATTTATCTACTTTAGGTGTCTCAAACATGTTTAACTAGTGACTGTAAAGGGAGCAAGCATTTTCAATCACTGGATAATGTCTATTCTGCCTCATTTTTTGTTTTACTGAATTTATAAACCACAGTTATCTCAAAACCTAAATTAAATATCCATAGAACGCAAGCTAAGCATTGGTCCCAGCATACTGAGCTTTCATCCCACCTAGTTTTTACTCCTCACCCCTTCCAATTAACCTGAATATGGGATTTATTGAAGGATCCAAATGTTACCTTTTTATTTCAAGAAATAATTCTCCCACCACCACCAGTGCCCACAGAGGAAACAAAATGCAGCAGAAAAACAGGAAAATTGATATCATGTAAGATGAAGAATATCAGCTATGGGGAATCAGGGCAAAAGAAGATGTTTTCTGCTACAATTCAGGCTGCTTTTAAGGAGGATCTTCTGAAATAGCTCATTCAAAGATCAGCATGGACAAGACTACAGCAGCTTTCAGCTACTTGCAGGGTGTTCAGAGGCACTTTGTCTCTTTTCAACCTTTAGTAACAAAATTCAAGTGATCTAAAACTGATCAGTTTAATTCTGCATTTAAATGTAATTGTAATTTTATTTTATTTGTTTTTATCTTTTCTAAAGCACTCTAAGAGGTCCTACAGAAAGGTGTTACACAATTCTAAGTGCTGGAGTGATTGACAGAGTATTTTACAACTGGCAGTTATTATTCCTTTTATTAAGAATAAAGTGGCTTTTAGACTAAAAACAATAGGGTGAAAAGGGGTCTTTTATGCACTCATTATAAGTAGAAAATTGGAAGGAAAAAGTTGTAATAAAAACTAAATGATTTTGGCATGATGTAGGTTTCTTGCATTATATGTTAAGTTGAAACCACTGGACATACAATAGCCCTCTAGATATGGAAGAAAAAATGGAAAGTGTAGATTAAAATTGCCAAAGTAATAGATGTAATAACCATCTTTTCTTATTTTTGTTATGAGTAGAAAGAAGTCTTTATGCAGCAAAAAGGAATAACATTGTTATATTTTCCCTTGGAATTTAAATTCAGGGGAAGTGACAGAGGGCTTGAAGCAGATTGTCTATTACATGCCCTGTTCAAAGATGACAGGTGATTGTTCCCAAGTTGCTGTAAGGTTTTCTCTTCTGTTTTATTCAGAGCGATCCTCTTTTCCTTAAAAATCAGTGTGTGCTAAATGTCTATGCGTCTTCAGTCATTTTTGTAAATGGGATGCAGATTCACAGAGTCAATTTCAAAATTTCAGAGCATTACCCAAGACAGCAGGCCCCAGAGTCTCCTGGATGAAACCTGCACTGGGTGGTGGTGTTTTAATTCTGGGTCACCCTATATATTAATAAAAGCAACTGAATTTTTGTTAAGTTCCTGAACACAATAATAAAGTCACAATCCCTAGCTTGCAACTGGCTTATTTACAGCCCTCTGCTTTCTCCATAAGAGAGAGTTTCACTGGGGCTTTGTGGCTCTGTGTCAGGTGCAGAATCTTGTTTAGCTCTTTCTAAAGCCACTGTCCCTGCAACACTGGAGGGTACTTCACACTTCAAGTCACAGAATCCTACGGTCCCTGATTCTGGAGCAATTTGACCAATTCAAGCACTGTAAAGGTCTTTCAAATCAAAAGAGTCAAGCACAGATACACATCCTGGTGAGAACTTAGGCCCTTCTCCTAAGCCATATGCCAAGATACGCAGCTTTCACTGAAATCACTTGGCGTCTCAATGTTTTATGTGTGTGAAGTGAGTACACATATCAAGCAAAGGCAAAAAAGGAGCTTTGGTGCCTGATTAAGAGGCTCTGAGCATAAGCCAGCTTAAAATAATTTCCCATTTTATCTTGGAAAAGTTATTTGTCATGCCAAAGAAGCATATTAATCAGCCAGACCTCAAACAGGTCTGACAGAAGTTGTTCACTCTCAAAGGGCTAAATTTGCCATCAATTCCTTGGTGTTGTGCTGTGTTTATGGCACAGCATTATGTAGGGCCTTATGGTGCAGAGCTCCTCATGGTGGGTCTGGACTGTGCTTTCTCAGCAGCTGATCCGTTTCACGCTCCGACAAAATCCAGGGAGTAACAAGGGAAAGGGTACCAACATATTAAGCATAACCAACAGTAAAGACCTGAGATCAGTGCCTAGCATGATTCACCCTACTTGACCTTGGCAAACTGTTGAATGTGTCCAAGGACCCTATTTTTAATGAAATAAGGATGATGATTCTTCCACCTCTTACACTCTGTCCTGTTTCGTCTTTTTAGAGCATAACCTCATGAGATGATAGATCTTGTGGCACATATGCACAATGACCAAGCAAAAAAGACCCAGCATTATTGTAATATAAATAGCATATCATGTAAATAAGAAAAGATTTCCCAAATCAAAATTCAGTTCTTGTCACCCATTAAGTAAGTTTAATATAATAATACAAATTTTCTGAAAATGCAAATGTGCAAATGTTGTACTTAAAGAGGGCAGACTTCTCTCACATAGTCACATTGGAACCAGAACTGACAAGCTGCCTTATTAAAAAAGTGTATATTCTTATATACTTAAAAATCCATACTATGCTACAGAGATAGACCTCATGGGAGCATAGGAACTTGCATAGTAGATAGTTATTGTGCAGTGCTAACCTGACCTGGAAGAAAAGTTAGGAGAAAGGAATAACCCAAGTGGATGTTCAAAAGCCTATGATGGTTCTGATACTTTAATTAAAAGCATTGGGCAGTATTTTCGAAGGCATCTAAATAATAAGAAGTTTAAGTGCTGTTTTTATAATTTTGGAAATTATGTTCTACTGAAATATTTAGATACTTAAATACCTTTAAAAACCTGGCCTCTCAAAAATGTTATGTCTTAA
>WAAD01012731.1:139481-153340 GCA_013389945.1 Fregata magnificens
TCTGAAAGAGCAACTTGCAGTACTTGGTAGGAGTAAGTCTTCAGATTATTGATAAAAACATGGCAGAACCAACTAGTGAAAAGCACAGAGTAGGAAAATATTAATATACCATTTACAAATTAGTGGTAAAATATATCTGACTTATAAAATTACTTTAAGTACTGTGTCAGGTCTAATTTTTTGTGTCAAAAGAGAAAACAGCTGTAGTACAAAAAGATTACATTAAGGACAATGGAAAAAGAGTCTTAGGTTTGGGGAGGAGAATTTCACTGAACAGATATTCCCTCCTAGGCTGAGCCTGTGAGCTACTGTGAAAGGGCAGTAAAGTTTTAGTAACTAGCCAGATTTTCCTACGTCAGAGTAGACCCAGCTACGTTAAAGTTTCTTTGTTCCAGCCCACAAGGAATATTAGCACAACATCTTTGGAAACAGTAATAGAAGAGCTGGCTGTATTCTGGGTGCGCATGAACAGAACCCGGTAATTCCTATTATTAGCACATGTCTCTTAACGGTACATCTTCACACACTGCTATGATACCATTAGGTCTTCCAGGAAAGTAAGGAGAAAGGCTTCTAATGGGTAAAGCTTGTCAATGTATCTTGGCATTGCCATATATAACAAAAGCTATTCCTAGAAGTGATGATTTATGTCAGCACAGGACTCTAGGAAAAAAACCCCAACTTGTCCAACTTTGGACATTCCAAAATTCAGATACATCAAATAATAGAAAATATTCACAAATCTTATAATTGAATTTTCTCCTGTTGAACCTGGTCATGATTCCAACAGTTTCCTCTCAACAGGATTTCATAGGGAAAGTAGTTGATTTTGAGTTGCTTATGTAGGTGCACGGAATTGAAAACCTTCATTGTTTCATTCATTAAGGAGCTTCATGGAGAGGCTCTTTCTATATCTGAGTGTTAACCTGGGCATTCTTAAACTGGGCTGTGCACCCAACAAAGAGCTTCACTTACAAATAGACAGTGTATCTTCCTTTCTGCGTACTGTGCCACTCACTCCAAATCTGTTATCACCACCAGACCCATATGGCTTTCTTTACTCACATGATTTTCTATAAAATTGCTGTATCGTGCTAGCAGGAAGTGTCCATCAGTTTACCTCTGTGTTCGCTTTTGTAGGAAAAACAGGGTGTTCTGAAGTGAGTATAGTACTGCCATCAGTTGCTGGAGATGTGGTTTGCATTCAGCTGTGAACAATAAGGGACTGTATATGTATGTGATGGATGTTTAACAATTAAGAATCTTAAGTTGAATGTAGAGGAGCTGGGAAGAGAAGCAGAAGTCCTCAAGAGGATAAGTGAGTGTAAGAGATTTATCAACGAAACATAGTTAGTTTTAAATGCAGAAAATAAGAAGCAGCAAGGAGGTCAATGGGAGAGAGCTGAGAACAGCCTACAGAGAGGAAGAAGAGGAAGAGGAAGAGATAAGTGAGATATGTAAAGAGACAGAGTTAAAGTGAATGACAAGCAAAAGGAAATGTGCAGCATGAACAAGAGTCTGCAGAGCTTGTGGTAAACCTTGGCTGACAGAGCACGTCAAATCACAGAATGGTGAGCTGACAACAGTGATGGCAGCAAGGAAGAACAGCCCAGCAAGCGGAGACACATTGGAAAACACATTTTTTTACATGCACTTTTTCTTATGCTGACTTTTCTTCCAGGAATACAGTTATAGTTAACTGTGACGGAACAGATGCATATATGTAGAATATGCTGTAAGAAAGTATCATCTCTGTTGGTAGGCATCAGTGGCATAAAAGAGGAAAGATTCTTGGTTTGCATGATAACTCTAAGACATTTATAATGGCAAGTGTAGGGTGACAAACTAATCATGATTTTGGGGGGAATGAGAAATTTTGTCAATGTAGCTAGACTGGGCAGGTGCAACCTGTGGGTAACATAATTTGCAGGTAATAAAGAAACTAGATTACTTATTACAGGAAAATAGATGATGTGACTGAATATAGAAAAGCAGTAACTATTTAAGAGTGTGGTTGATAAAGAAATAGTAACAACATCATCCTACCGTAAAGATCTCAGTTTCCTGAAAACAGCTTTGTTTTAGTGAATCTGTCCTATTTTTAAGTGAAAAAATTCATTTGGGAAATGTTGAGAACTACACAGGGAATTGTTTCACAAAGCTTTTCACTCTTTTCTGGGGAATTCTTCCATTACATAGCCTTTTATATCTCTGGGAGGATCACCACAACGCAGGATTGTGTAAAGGAGCCTACAGGTCCTGGCTCAGATTCTACTACAGGGCAGAGCACCAGTCCCTCTGACTTGAATAGTTTCTGTACAGATATATCTAGACAAAATATGGTTTATTTAGTGGCAAAGATCTGCAGTGGTTTTATATGACAAATACCTTTCCTTGTTCCTGGAGATAAGCTGATTTACTGTAGCATAAAATCTGGTCCATTAGATGATAGGAATACGAGAACACAACACTGAAGCTAATAAAAAAGCATCCCATATTTGGGAGTGGCCCAAGACATCAATGCCAATACTATTGCTTGTTTAGGCCATTATCTAAAACAATATCTCAATTAACCAGTGGAACTGTTAGGACAACAGCAATATACACAGTACTACACTGCTAGCTGGTCAATGGCTTATTATTTGTACTGAAATATTTTCCAGGCATCTGAGGAGGACATTTAAAGATCAGTTTTCTTAATCTCCCATAAATATGAAAACAATAAAGAGCTTATGAATGCATAAAATGTTTGAGTGCAGTCCTCTAAGGCCGTCCAGCCCTCTTCAGTGTTCTAAAGAAATGTGGGTCAATGAAGGACTTTGAAAAATAAGTATTTTATTTTACATTTTAGAAAACGGTGATGAGCAGAGGTGTTTTTAAAAGCTTCAGATAATTTTAACCCAGGCAAAAAATGTGAATGAGCATTTTAAAATGTACCTCCTACTTTGGGACAGCATTGTGGCATGTGTGGTTAGTTAAAGCGAGATCCTTATATCTATATTCAACAAATAAGAAACACATAAGTGTGCCACTGTGCTGCCTAAAAGATTCAGCCTCTGTCACAGGAGACGTACTCAGCACAGTAAGATAAGGATGGCTGTGAGCAAGTCTAAGCCCCACAGATAAAGAGAGAAAAAAAATGTGCTTACTAGAAAAGGTATTGCTCTTGCTCTACTAAGAGAAAGGAGTTTGAGTCAGTGCAGCAGCTAAGCCAGGTTTGAGCACAACTATTTGTCTCTATGCCTAAAGTGAAATGCACTGGACAACCAGGATGGGGCACAGACAGTGCCAAGTTCTGGAAGTGTACTCTTTCTGTGTTTTACTAATTTGGGCACTTTTTCCTTTTTTTTTTTTCCCCCCTAGAACTACATTTGGGAGTCTGTGACCCATAGAAGGGTTGGGAAGGGCATATGAGCCCTTAGTGTCATGTGCAATTGGATCATAACATTTTTGTTCTCTAATTTGGCCCTTCCTTTTCCTTGTTATATCATCTTTATAGCAGCAAACTGTATCTCCCCCTTAATTTTACCTGTTATACATAGAAAATAATTTTTAATCATTTTTCATTCCATTATGTAGCTGAAATTAAAAATATAGCAAATTGAATTGGAATTTGAGTAGTGACGCTAGAGGAATTTCCATCTAAATCAAGAGAATCAGAATTATTCTTATTTAAGAATAATTTTTGCTTTTCAGACCCTTACCTTGAGTAATTTATACAGTGCTGGCCACTATATCTTTGTAAAGGTTTAATTGCTCTTCAGGGGAGCAGTGTAGAGCAATTATACAAATGATATGAGATATCAACGATTCAAGTTATGAGGAAAGACTGAGAAAGTTGAGCATATTCTCAGTGGAAAAGAGGAGACTTCATGTAACCCAATTGAAGTTTTAAAAATTATGAAGAGGACTGATAAAATTGATCCAAGCAAGCTCTTTACACTTGCAAGACCACAGAAGCTAGAAGTCATGATCTAAAAATTAGAAAGCTGGGAACAAGCAAAGAAATGTTAAGGCAAAACTATTTTACACAGAAGTATTAGAAGTGTATGGAATAAATTACTATAAAGGACCCCTGAAGCAAGAAGCATCATTGAATTCAAGAGGGAATGAGACGAATTTCTAAACAAAAGGAGCAGATAGAGGGGTGACAGAGAAAATGGAAATAAGGGAGACAATAAGGAACAAGCAAGAAGGGCATGAGAGCCTTTTCCTCTTATTTCTTTGGTTCTTCTTGCTCTTTGGATATTGATTTACTATTACCTAAAATAATGCAGCAATCCTGTAGCACAGGTCAGTCAGTCTTTCTTCAGAGATGATTTACAACTTTTTTAGTAACAAGTTTATGTAATTAAGAGGTTCCTGGATTTTGGGCCACGGTCATCTTTGATCAATCTTGAAAATGAACCAGTTACTGATCCTAGCCTAGTTAGTCATATTGGACAACTATATATCAAGGAAACCCCTGCCAAAGAGACATGGTGGTACAAAGTGATCAGAAGGTCTTTTCCCACCCACAACTCCAGCTACTGCTGGCAAGCCCAAGTTGTTGGAATACCCAGCACCTGCTCCTGGGATATCCCTCTGCTTAGGAGCTGGAGTTTTCAGAACTGGCTTTTACTAATAGACACAGAGGATGTAGTTACATGAAGATTTTCTCTAGTGAGAAAGCCAGTTTATGAAGTTCCGGCTTCCAGCCACAGCTACTCATTCCAGTCCCCACACCATAATTTACTGTATTCCCAAGAAGCAGCACCAGAAATTTGAGGTGATTTTACAGATTCTGACTAAATATTTTGTTTTAATTTTCCTGTGACTGTGCAAACCAATAAGGAACAGCGAAGGCCCTGAAGCTGTGCATACTCAGTAAGACAAGATTCCATTGATTTACTCTCAGACAGGTGCGTTCAGAATGACAGCTTTAATTACACAGGAATGAATGGCTGAAAAGCCCACGCACACCTGAGAAAGCTTCTTGGGTTTCATTGTTGACTGCTACCTATGTCCATTTTTGAAAACCTAATCATTTCTCAACAATATTAAATATTCAAAACCTAATTATTGCTCAGTTGCTTCATTCTCTTCTAGTCCCCCCCACCTGTTGTAGTATTTATATATCAGGCACATGTTATCATGTCAAAAAACAGCATAGGGAAAATAATACATTGAAATCCTAGTCCTTGACTAATTAATTACCTTATAGCTTTCAGAAATGTACCAAAAATAACAAAAAAAATCTTATATATGGTAAATAGTAATAATATCGTCTGTTTGTTTTCTTGGGAAGTGAGGAACATTTGAAAGGATTATGCAGTTTCTTTCAACATAAAACTTGATTTTTTTTTCTTGAAGAAAATGTATTTTTTTTTTCCTCTGCATTTTAAACATTAATTTCCAAGGTATCAACAGCTAATTATTCAGCAGTTACTTTAATGTTTCAGATAGGGAATAAGTAGCCTTGGGGAGAACAGATCATGCTTTTAAAGTAAGTCTAGCTACAGTAAAGGATCATTATTAGAAGACATCCACTGCCCATAGTCACTGTTATTTCTTTCACTGTTCAAAGACGGAAGCAGAGTGGTAAAATTTAATCTCATTTGAAAAAAACCCAAATCTAGATGTTTCCTAATACCAATAGTAGTTGAGGCCCTGAAAGATGAGCTTTGGAGGACAGAAGTATTTACTGCCATCAGCTGTTGGCCCCAGCTTTCTGTGACCCCACCTTCTCTGGTCTTCGCTGAAACCCTGGTCTATGAGCTGGGCAACTGGAAGTAGCACAGTTTAGCCTCCTCAGGGAAGGCTCAAAGCTCATCAGTCACACCCCCAATGCCAGAGCTCCTCAGCCTTGTCTGCTGCAAGTTCTCCAGGGCCAGGAGTACCATGGTGGATTGCAAGTAAAGAAGAATATTGAAATGATCTCTCAAAGGAAAATTAACAATTTCATGTGGTTATGTCTTAGGTGACATCCTTTGGGAACTCCCTCCCACAACACTAAGCAGGCAAGGAGGTTCTGAGCATAACGTGCCTGTTGCAAAACTGTTAAATGAGAAGTAACACGCACTTAAACTCTATCCGACAACAATCCTATCTGATTGTTTCCATATGAGAAAAGGTATGTCAAGTGACAGAGACAGCAATCCTCACTAGAAACTGGAATAATTTTTCACAACCCTTGTCATGGACATCTGTGGTGGTTTGACCCCGGCTGGACACTGGGTGCCACCCAGCCGCTCTGTCACTCCCCTCCTTAGCAGGGCAGGGGGAGAAAGTGAGGTGCAAAGAAACCTCCTGGGTCAGGACAAAAGCAGTTTAATAAAACAAAGACCACGTGCGGAAACAAAAGGGAAAGGACAGCACAGACCCCCCTCCCCACCTCTCCCCACAGCGACGCCCGGCCCCCGCCCGGGCAGCAGGGCCCAGCACGTGCCGCGGCTGCTCCCGAGGACACAGACCAACGTCCCAAACCAGGAATGCCCCCCGCTGCCTCCTCCCTCCCAGCTTTTACCCCTGAGCAGAGCTCACACGGTACGGAACAGCCCCGCTCAGCCCGGGCCGGCTGTCCCGGCCGCCCCCTCCCAAGATGCCGCCCAGCCCCAGCCCACAGCGGGGGTGGGGGGGGAAATGTTGGAGAGGCAGCCCCGGGGCTGGGCAGGCACCGCCCGGCCACAGCCAGGCACTGGTGCCGCCTCCGGCCACCGACACAGAGCACGGCAGGCTGGCATGGGGAAAAGCAGCTCCCCCTCAGCCAGACCCAGTACAACATCTCATGTCCTGTCCTCTCCGTGGCTCTCTCAGAAAGAGAAAACAGCATGGAGCAGAGCCCAGCCTCAGGTCCTTGGGTCAAGCAGTGCCCCCTGACTCCACTTCCACTACATAGCTTCTGGATCTCCTCTGGTGTCACCAAATGCCATAGCCATAAGACATGATGACTATTTGGGGAGTGCTTTCCTCTGTTCAAAGTTCATGAAATAATATGAGGGTTCCTCTGCAGCCTGCCTGACCGATGATTTGTTTGCATACCTTAATGTGTGGGATGTGAACATGTGGGTGTTTGGAGAGTACAAAGAATGTTGGGATTTTGTTGGAGGACTGTGCCATGGAGAAGAAGCTAGATATGTTGTAAACTTATTCATACTATCTTTTGTGAGTTGTCCCTGATCTGTGCTCTCCCCTGCATTGTGTCTGGAGATATCTGGGAAAGTGCTAGATGGCAAAAGCAAAAAAGTGTATGTGAGACTCTGCTAACAGTCGATGCCATTGGTGATGGCAGGCCACAACTTAAGCATGTGACCTGGACCTACTATAGCAGTTACTACCATAAAACCAGGCGTACTTCACTCTTCTCCTGGAATATTTCTACGTATTCCACTTTCATATATGGTTTCCAACTTGCCTCAGCATGCAGTATTGGGTCACCACAAACTTGATTGAGGTATTTCGGTTAAATATCTGTAAAAGGTAGAAAACATTATAAGTTTTATTAATCAAATATATCGGTGGTTCAGACTTCTAAAAACATATCTGTACCTGTTTTATAGTAAATGTGTTCCTTACATTTAGCTTACTAGGACAGACATAGCCTCTGAGTTTGGGATGGGAGTTCCAACTGAGGCAAAATCTGTGTTCAGTGCTCTGGTTATTCTAACCAGAAATCTGCCTAGATTTGGTCAGGAATTTTTAGGCCAGGGCTGGAGCCTGCTTTTTCCTCCTGCTAGAGTTTATGACATGCTGATATCTAAAGGGTTACAGCTTCTGGGGCTGGTGAAGACTGGTGAAGATTTTGCAGAGCCGTACAGGAGGGTAGCAGAACCTCTGTAACCCTCCTGTGATCCCCAGGCAGCAGGAGGAGCCTCCAAGGGGTCATCGAAGTAGGCACAGGTAAGAGCAGCAGCAATGGTCTTACACCTGACATCAGCAAACAGGCTAAGACTGCTCCCCTGGCTTCTCTTCAGCCCAACCTGCCCGGAGTTGGGTAGATTCATAGATCTTGCCCTAAAATTTGAATAGAAATAATTTTTTTTAGGTTTTCTTTTCCTATTTTTTCACATCCATTCCCTCTCCCCTTATTACCACCTATTATGTTGTAGATCTGCCCAGATCACCATAATTTAACCAGCGGAGTACCATTCTAGTCTTAAGAGTCGACATAGTGATACATGTTAGTCTGTTTCTCTTTAATTACCTGAGAAAGAGGAAAATAATGATACTATAGATATAGAAGTTGAATTTTTAGGAGTAGTGGTTCTCCAACCTATTGTTAAGCAGCACATACAAGTGTTTGTGTATGCTGAGATTAATTTTCAATATGTAGTTTCCCTTGGGATATTTATATTCTTCCAATCAGCATAGAACTGTCCATCAAAAGTAACTTTATAAATATATATATACCCACACACCACACACACACACAATCACTGCCACAAACTTTTTGGGGTTGATTCTTTAAAGAGCTGTAAATCTGAGTAACAATTTCTCTGCACAATGACCTGTTCAGGTAGGTGGGTGTTCAATTCAACAGACAATTGGAACAGAAGTACTTGTTGGCTTTTTTTTTTTTCCCCTTCCACTTTTACAAACAGTTAAGTTAAAAATTGTCTTGTCTGAGAGGTAGAAATTATTTATGCAAAGGGGGAAAAATTGTTTCATAAGAGATGCTTTGGAGTCCAGCCTATTTTGGTTTTCTTACTCAAACCATTTACTTCTAATTAGATAAGAGAACAAAAAAAAAAAAAAATTCCAAAGGGGAAAATACATTTTTTTCCACAAATTGCTTCCATCCTTTCTGAACTCTGCTAAGCATTTTTAATAGATATGTGCCCTTAGCTCATCTTTTGCATGCTAACAATTTAATCTGAATACCAATATAGACACAAAATAAACGATTGTTTCCTGCCAGAGGTATCTGCAGAAGAAATCTTGGAGTAAAACATTGTCTTTGCAGCTCATTGTGTCTCTAATTAGACTGGAAGGAGGCAGAAGCTTGCTGGTGTCAGTCTGTGTTTAGTATGCCCTGGAGCTTCAAGCTCCTGTGGGTATCAAAGTGCACTAATTAAATGAGGGGTCCACAATACCGCACTAAACATCAGAGCGAGAGAAAGAGTCCAGTGTCCTCAGTGCCTTTGAGAATCCATGGCCCACGCTAATTACCCATTGTTGAATTGACTTCCCATTCTACAAGGAATGAATGGTGCCTCTCCCCCCCTTCCCCCAGCCTCCCCCCGCCCTCAGATTTTACCATCTTTGCTTTGGCCGCCTAATTAATCTTATGGAAATCTCCCGAAGCCAGATTCCAGCAAGGTTGCCCTGATGTTTATAATTTGATTTGTGATGATAAAAGTGAAGACACCCGGTGATGGAACAGTGTCATTTTCAACACTCTTGAGAATCGAAGAGGCTATCAATCTTTCCCACGTGCATGGCAAACTGATATCCTAGAAAATTAACTTCAATTAATAACAGAAATCCCCAGACGCTCAGGGAAGTAGAGATGCTTTGAAAGAGAACCTTCAAAGATGTCTCTGGATTGTCTTTTATATGCAGACTCTTCTTTTTATATAGAAGAGATTCTCAATAAGGGAATGTGTGGTGATGGGGGGAGTTCCCCCTCTCCCTTTTTAATCCAAGCAAGATGAGGTAACATTTTGTATTTAGTTTAGGAGGAAGTTAACCAAAGGTCTGTAAGTTAAAACCTGTTTTTATTTCCTCCCTGTAGATAGTACTACTTAAAGGATTATGCTACACATTTCACTGAGGAAAACAAATTTAAAATAAAAACATGGCTTTTACCATAACGCTCCCCTCCCCAAAATGCTGGAAAGTTAAGGGTTGGGCTGCTTGTTATTGCCAGCCTTCTTTGCCTTGACAAGATTTGTGATCTAAAGCTGAATGTTCTATCAGGAAAAAAAGACTTGTTAAGATTTTACATGTTCTAATAACTGCAATGACACAGGTACTAAAGGCTCATATAAAAGCAAGTCTCGTTCCTGTGAAACCTTGCAACACATGAATTTTTCCCTACCAAAAATCTGCCACGTCTACTTTTGTGAGTGGCATTTCTGTGTTGCTATTGTATAAGGTAGCTGGTTAGACAACACAACTTCAGTTTAGTACTAGCAAAATAGAAACAGATGTAACATTTCACCACTTGTGATACCGAGAAATTCCTTGCTGAACAGACAAACAAAATTTAAAAGATCACCCAGTAATAATTTCTGGTTTGGGTTGGGCTGGGGGTTTTTTTACATATATACAACAGACAACAAATTCAAAATTACAATTAACAATTAATTTGAGGTGATGTATAAACAAAACTTACTACCCAGTATCTTACTTAATGTTTATCTTCCAAGTAATTTTCAAGGTAGCTTGAAACAAACCTAAGCTACAGTCTTAGCTTAGCAGCAAGAATGGGTTAAGTTTATTGCATTTCAGGTTCTTGTTATAATCGCTGTCACGTGAATGAATTCATGTTGTGCCATTTCTTGCTCTCATTACAACCTTTGTTACGAGAATGAGGTATTAGGATTTTAATGCCTCATATATTCTGTGAATTATGTTAGTGTGCTGTACTACTTTGACCTTTTAAGTATTCTGTAATTTGATTGGCTGGTAATTCTAGTCCTTTTCTTGTTGACAGCCTCAATAACCTTTCAGACAAAGGTGGAATGGCAATCCAATCAAAATACAGAATATTTAGGAGTTCAAAACACATAGTGTAAAGGATGGCTATAGTTTATTGGGGGAGAACACAATTTTAATTCTTTTAGTGCTTAAAATTTGGGACATAAATAGAAAACAGAAGAAATAAGGCATTCCAAAGATAAAGTTTAGGATAACAAATGAAAGGGATAGGATTTTGGTTTTTTAAACTTACTTTGTGATAACTTGTGATATCCTCTTGGCTGACTCTACTTGAGAGATACACAATTATAATTTTTACCATCTTTTTTAATATTGCCATATCCTATGAAATTTTATTAAATGAAAGTTTGATTTTATGTCTTGAGTATCTAGATTTATTTTGAAACAATTTTATCAAATCGTGAACACAATAAATTAGTATACACTAAGAGGCAGCACCTGAACACCTTTGTGAGGATTATTAGTAGTAATGGTAAGCCATATATCATACGCTAGGTGTACAAAGTGTCATGAAAACATAAAAAAGTAGATGTCTATTATTAGTTGGTACTATCATCTGCACATTCACATTTAATGATTGGAGAAGGATGTCTATTTGTCAGAAATTGACATTTGGGTTTGTTTTTTTGAATAATATATTTGGTCTAAAAATAACCCTCAGTGACAAACAATACTAATTAGAACGAAGGCATACTTACTATATTTTCCACTGTATGTAGAATAGAAAGCAAATTAATTTTACAGAACCTAGTAAACTTTAAATTAATTCAGTTCTTTTCTCCAAATGATTCCTTCCTCTGAAATCTCTGCTTGTTAAAAATAATAGGGTTTTTTTTTTATTTTCTGTAATCATATTTTTCACTTTTCTTCCCTTTTTTGTTTTGTTATTTCAAGTACAGGTTTTCTTTGATTAGAGGTTGTCGCTGGCCTGTAGTTTTGTCTATGGACTCCATATGAGGGTTGAAGTGGCATACAATCTTAAGGCCACTTCAGGGAGTTTTCTTTTTCAATGAAGGAAATGAAAGAATGGATTCTTCCTTTTTCATACAACCACTTAGTAAGTATATTTAGAGGAGGAAGGATCCTTTCAGGATTCCTACTTGAATGGGGTATGAATTTCCAGCCAGCTGAATTTTTAGACTCTTCTACTCGGCAAAGAAGAACCTAGGTCAGATCCACAGACCATAAGTTAAAAATTTTAGGAATCTTGAAGGGGATACCATTGATTGCTACAGCGTACTTGTCTGAACAGAAAGACTGCAGATGTATATCACTTTTAACATATCCCCTTAATATGATGTAGCAGATTTCACACAGCATAATATGAAGCTAATCAGCATACAAAATAAGACACATATACAAGCTGTTTGATAAAGTTTCAGCCCTAATTTTGTGGAGTTGTTGGAAGCCTGTGTATCATGAGCAGAAATATCAGTAACAGAAAGTAGATTACAGTAATGTACCATATTCTCAGTCTGTAAGTGCCAAAGATTTCTAACAGCCTTTGGAATTTAAAAAGCCTGGTCAATATTTTTATGGCATGCTGGTGTGCCTGAGAGGTGGCAGAGAAATTATATTCTCTCTATTACCACATGATGCAAACACCAGGCCCTATGTATACCTGGGTCTAGAGTGAGCCTGGAAACCATCTGTAAATGACCAAGTGAAAAGTGCTTTGTGTTTTTCAATTGAAGCTGCAATTACATAAGTGTAATGGTTTCCTGTATAAGTCTGTACACCTCTCCCACTGATGTAAGTGTGTCTTTGGTAAGACTTAGCGCAGTTGCAACCATGCAGGTGTCTACTGCTGTTCAAAATGCCCTGGATTATCTGAAACATTCAAGGCTGGTAAAAGGCACACTGGAGTGGTTCTCTAGAACACTAAATCAGCAGTTGCTGATGGGAAACTGCTTAACTCCACATTGCTTATAATGATGCAAGACACCCTCTCTTTAGTCAACTGAATTTTAACCCCAGGGTGGGATTCAGTGGGATTCGTCTTCTGGATGAAGATACTGAAATTGTGGTCTTCACAGAAAGGTGATCTTATGTGAGCTTAGTAAACGTCTGCTATTGCAGTCAATGGATTCAAGAGAATGGTTCAGCTCCCCAAATGCAGGTTGCAGGGTGGGTAGAGTGTCTAATAGGCTTCGCTGATTGTTTTAGCTAGGAACTCAATTCAGGTGCCAAAACATAGGTATCACCAACAGTTTCAGATACTTAATTTGGGACTGATTTTGATAATAGTTTTATGTTTGCACCTGGGATCAGGTTTGTGAGAATGGAAGGAGTAATGGAGAGGAGTTTCCATCAGTTTTTTCTTATCCTCACTGCTTTCCCACAGTGATTACGCTTTGGCTTTCTTTCATTGAGGAATTAGGTTGTTGCTTATCAGTTTACAAATCTTCACACATGGACAGTTTATTCTCTTCTGAATATGTTCACATTATTACATAATTTAATACAGAAATTTTAAAGAGAATTCTAAGTAAATGCATGTCAAATGTCTTCCATCACAAAAGTATCAGACATGATTTTATGAAGATACCAACATCTTCAGTGACGGTGTTTTTTAGTATTGATGGAAGTGGTTATTTCTTCTAATCTAAAACCTGAATTTTCATGTCCAAACACAGTGGTTTCTCCATTTTGCCAGCAGTAGGTCACCTCCACTGGAATTAAGGCTTTTTAACACACTGAAAATTAAATAAAAAGGAAGAATGTGTTGTAGTAAAAGGCTTTATATTCAGTAAGATAATCACTGTACCTCATGTGCTCCTTCTTAAAGTGCTTGTTCCTGTCCTTTGGAGGTGACCTGCAAGTAGTCTAGCAATAATATTTTAAACTTCATGCTTTGCTCACTTTATCTATTTTTCTGTTCTGGTATGTGATAATGCAAATCAATTCCATGAAAGTTGAGGGAGCCTGGCCAGCAAGTCTGGATCGATCTTTCTTCTCAAAGTCGTGACTGTTGAAAGAAGGACTTAGAGTGAAGCCAAGCAGTTTAGAAGTCAGTGAAGGCAAGGGCCTCAGAACAGAGAAAGTGGCTAACAAGGCCATGTGATTCAAATCTGTTTCCTCTAACAGAACTGTTGGCGTCATTCCTTTCTCATTTAAATTAGGAACAACTCCACTAGAGTCATTAAAGTTATACTAATAAAAAAAAAAGGAAATAAAAATCAGATTTGACCTTTTAATTGGCTTCAAATTGGGCCCTA
>WAAD01012731.1:153393-172681 GCA_013389945.1 Fregata magnificens
TTATTGTTCCAGGGAAATCATCACCTGTCTTTGCACTGACCCATCTGAAGTATAAGTAATACCTCATTACAGTCCCCACGAGGAAAGAAAACAAAAACAAATACATGCTGCATTTAATAGGCATGGGGACCTCAGTTCTGGTCTTAGATTTAGATAATAATATGGAGCTCAGAGGAGTTCTTTTAAATTCAAATAGTTCAAATGAAAGATGAAGTTCCTAGACATATGAACAGGTTACCAAGGGGTAACAAATTCCTGCGCATCCACTAACCTATGGTAACTACGAAAGTTTGTGCCACTGGCTCATTCATGCATCATAACTGCCTTCAGCTCAACTTTCTGAAGGCCTGATTGGCTAACGTGCATCATTTGCAACTGTGTGGAGGTACACAAGCAGGATCCAAAATGTGAACAGTGAGGAAGAGCTGGTTCGGTGAGCTTGTATGCTTTCTCAAGATAATTTCCTTAATGTAAACAGAAAAAACTTTTGTATTTTAAAAGGTGACATATTCAGAGAAGATACACAGCGGCTCCGTACATAACACATGCTTCCCTGCCTTTCAGCAGTGAGTGGAAAACCTGGGGCTATGATATTGGGAACACTTGCCCCAGCCTCTTCCACTGCTCTCCTCTGAAGAAGAGTAACCCTGCACACAGGAACTGCTCCAATGGGAACAGCTGTGTTTCACCATGTTGTGGGACTATGGACGACTCAAAAGCACTTGGTGAGATTTCGCGGTTGTCCCTGCATTCAGGATGCAGGAGGAAAGTGGCTCATCAAAAGTTAACAGCTAAAACTCAGTAAAAGTGGTTAAATTTCTCTTCCATCTACCCACTCATAGCAGCACAAAAGTGCCACAATGTCAGAAGTCACACACCATTTTAAAAATAATGGAGTACATGAGTCATGACAGCTGTGACAGACATTTTCACTTGCACTGATGAAGAATTAAAAGACTGAAAGAGTGGGGGGTTTTGAGTGTTTAATTCACAACCATTTTTTTCTCACAGTGCTTTTCAGACTATTTAATACTCTAGAAAAAGCATTGCTCGGAGAGTGTTCAAACTGGAGTACACAGCACCAATGGATGCCTCACAAATAACTGCATTCTTGACAGGATCCATAAAGAAATTCTCAGAAGTAATGCCTGTGGGAGGAGAAATAAACAGAATTTTGTCAAAGAAACAATCAATCATTTTGGTTAGAAGTTCTGATGCCAATCCTTGAAGTATCACTTTCAAGGAAAATATTCCAAAATCAAAGATCACAGCAGCTACAAGTTCAAGTGCTTCTCAGGGTCTCCAGGCATATTCATTCCTGCTCTCATCTCAGTATCTATGACCCTCAAGCTCCAGTGCATGCAGACAAATAAAATTGTTTTCAGAATCAGATAATTCAGTGACCTCATTTTGATCATTACTTTCATAGACTCCTGTATTTGAAACAGCTTGACATTTTTTATTGCTGACCCGATTTCTACTTCTCCATTGCAGGCCCAAATGAATCATATTGAAGGGAAGTATTCACTTTTTCTCTTGTCAGGAAAATATCTCATCTGATTGCAGCTGTAAATCAGATCAGATCTGGCAGAACTAAATCAGTTGGCAAGACCATTTTCCCTGTTAGGATTTAAGAAAAAAGAAAAAAAAATCAAATTAACAAATCCATATTATAAAATAATCTCTAAGATTTGTTGGACACTATGCAGGGACTATAGAGGGATCATGCTGGACCGGCTGTATATTGCACATTACATTCAGAACACCAAGATAATAAGGTTAAAACAATCTGCTTTATGCTGATTCAGGCTGGACTTTAGAAAGTGATAAACTAGCACTTTTATCTTCAAGCAATTGTTGATAAGACCTTTATTGCATAAGCAAACAAAGCGGTTAAAAAGTCTCAGAAGAGCAGTAGACGTACACGCTGGCAGGAAGAACAATCACACGTGTTTTATTCCCTTCCTTATGTAGAGTACTAAAAAGTACCTCTTTTGTGGAAAATCTGAGGTTTTAATTGGGATAGAATAAAATACTTAACAAGAGACAGTGACTTTGCCTCAAGATATTCTGCAGACGTAAAAGGGCAAATAAGGCTTTTCTTCTATCAAAAACAGTTTCACTGCGACAGCTATGCTTTGGATTTTTTTTCCATTGTGCCACACTGTAAGTTCAACCAGTTTGCTGTACTATCTCACAGTAGGTCCTTGTGACCCAGCAACTTTTCAAGTATTATCCTCCTGGTGAATATCTCTGTTTCATATTATCTTCGTCTCACAATAGTATTTTGCATTTTTCTGCTTTGATTCTCACCTATGTGAACTTATTTTCGCTGCATATTACCGACGTCCGTGGCCCCCATATTATTTTTCTGTCCTCACAGTCACTTGCAACACCTCTTAATTTTGTATGATTTCCAAATGTGAAGTCTTGTTAATGTCTGTTATAAGAATAAAAGAATTAAACAGAATTAAATAGCTTGTACCTATAAAATAAAGCTCCAGGTTGGTCAAATGACTCCATACTTATGCTGATGAGATTGAAGAGCAGAATGAAACCTCCTGAGTCCCAAATCCGACATATAGGAGGTGAAAGGTCCAGAACAAGCAAAGCAAATTCAGAACCAGGAGCATTTTGACTTAAGCAATGAACTTCGAATATCCACCATTACTACTTCTTCAACACATCTTGGGGAAACACAGTCATTTCACTGCCCAAGCATCAACCAGCAAAGATTTTTACCTCCAGCCCACCAAGCTGGAAGAGCCGTCAGGTTTCCAAAGACAAGTGGGCAACTTCAGAGAACTGGTTGTGCACAGACGCAGCAGTCAGCTCCCATCCATGTCCTAAACAAAGCAGCCCACAACTGAAGAAAGAGCTAAGCATGTGACTGGTTTTGAGCTCAGTTACATTAATAGTACATTATTACACTAGTAATTGTTGGCATATGCTTTTCAGAAAACAAGGTTATTACAAATGGCTTTACAAAGAATTGAAAAGAGAAAAAAGGATGTTTCATTCTGAGACTGTAAATTGATTGCAAAATATTCAGCCAATAATCAGTCTTTATATACTCTGGCTGTTTTACTTAACGTACTGTGATAATAAATATCTTTAGCTCAACTTGATACAAATATGTCTTTCCCTTTGGAAACAAAAAATAACAAAGCAAATGAAAACTATCCCACAGAAGCACAGTAGTGTTTGAACATCAATTTGACAGGTACTATAATTTCCCTATTAAGGGGCTCTGAATATCATACAGGAGTATACTGCTGGAACACTATAAGAATTCTTCACAGAAGCAATCTGAAAAAGAAAAAGTTTCAGTACAAGTCAGAGAAGATATTGGAAGATGGACTCAGGCTGATGAATTTCACTGATGCTCCAAAACCATGACCTTGGCTTATTTCCATTTAACACATATCTATTATCACTAAACCAGTAACAAGTAGAACTGAAATCAGTATGAGACAGGAGAGTTATCTCTGTAACAGATTTACTCTAAGCAGTGCTATGTCATCTGTACACATTTGTATGCGAGTGACAAGAATCGAAGCATGTTCAGTTCTAATCTACGCCTTCCTTACTATTTTACGTCTAGGGAAAAGATGACAGAGGTGTGCACTACAGTCTTACCAGGTCCTTCTGTTATAGAAGCCATGAATGCAAAAGATGACACACATTTTATTAATCTTCCTTCAACACCTTCTCTTATAATGTATTCAGAGCTTTGCTTTTCCATATTTAAATAGGAAAAAATGGTTTGGACAGTGAAGAAAGGGGAGGGAGAAAGCCATTCATTCTTTACACAGAGATTTTTTCTTCTTGTTGTGCCTGATAGTGTTAGTAAGAGAGAAACTTACAGAAAGACGCAAGCATTTGCTTCTCCTGCAGCATATCTCACTACTGAAAGAATATGCCTTTGATTTAGTCAATCTTCATCCTCAGAATACTCACCATGGATGGCTATTGAGATTTTTACAGTATTATATATATACACGCATCCCATTTATTATTACCAGAAATTTTAACCTCATGTTAAACCTCGTGTTTGAACCTGCCATAGAACGGGGCACACAAAAACTCCACAGGCTTTGCTATTCTAACCCTTAAGAGTCAGGCAGAAAATGACCGGGTCTCTCCACGAAGGGTCTCGCTGCAGAAGGCAGCAGCCCATTTTTTGCCAAGGCAGTTCCCTGTGAACACAACTGGTGATCTTCTTTCCCTACTGGCCCTCTCCATCCTAAGACAAAATTTAAAGATAAATGCCCATCTTGAAAGTCACAGACTCCTCCAGGAATGTGGCAGTATTTACCTGAGAGATTCTCCTTTCCCCTTCAGAAATAAAGCTCTCATCTTACAAACAGGGGCTTGCAAGCCTAGGAAACTGAGCTTTTAAGGCATCGTGAAAGATCCTGTGAATTCATTCACAATAATGATGGAAATAAATATTTTTTTTAGAACAAAGTGCACATACTTTTTCAATTCAGGTGCCCTTAATGAATCCATTATTTTACCCAAGTATGCATCCATAGCTGAATAATGTACACAGACACACACACAAACTTATCAACAGCTTCAAGACTGAGAAAAAAACTAATAGAAATTGGGGATCTTTACCTCTTTTTAAATACCTAAAAGGGATGCTCAGAGGCATATGAGCCATAGGTCCCTAGACAGACCAATAGAAGTTTTACAGAATCTAGGAGGGAGATTCATCTAGTTAGATATTATCCCTGGTGCTTTCTCTTCTTCTTGCAAGACTGGGACAAAAACGCCATTTAAAACAACACCAAACTTTGCTCGGTACAGAATATGGTAACAATTGCAGCTGATCATGCTTCTAGCTGCTTTTAAAAATATAGGTCTTCAAAAGAAGAAGGAAATGTTGGCTCAGATGAGAAGTAACATATTGGGGTTTCCCCTGTAAATTGTCTTTCTGAAACTGGCTAAACATTGCTGAGGATTGAAAGCTTTTAAAAATTGAATTTTTTGTATGGCTTGTGGGAATGAGTTACCGTTCCCATTCACATTCCTTTATAAAGTAGGCACATGATAAAATTAATACAGTGCAAATGAAATCTAGCAATGTTTAAATTACATTTTAAGGGAAACAAAAAGTGAATGGGCACAGAGATCAGCTTTTAGTGTCTCAAGTCCTTGTAAATTAAGACTAAAACATATTTTGGGAAGATTATTTGGGAAGTGTGCTCTTCTGCGCGAACTTCACCTAAGATTAAGAGTCACTGCTGAGCACCTTTCAAGGTCCCTAACCATGGACATGAAGGGGAATATTCCTTTAAGCCACTGAAATACTGTTCAAGGGAAAAGCATACAACATCTTTGTAGTAGCAATTGTTTTTTGCCTGTGTCATTCATAATGGTAAGGATTTTTAGACAGACGATCCCAGAAGAGAATCTGCTGAATCTATTCCATCTTTTCCCAGTACTTCAGACAAAGAGCAAAAGTATTGTGAAATGTTTTCTTTTTCTTTCCCTCCCTCCCTCTTTCTCTTCCACCTTCCTTCCCTCCTTTCATCCCTCACTCCCTTCGTCTCTCCCTTCCTTCCTTCTTCACTTTGAATGTACAGAAGGATCTTGTGGCCCTGAGGTGAAAGACAGTAGGACTCCAGGGAGAGTCCTGGCTCCACTTTGAAAGGTACGTTTACATCAGCCTGGAGCACTTGCTCTAGCACCACTTGGATTTCCGAATAAAAGGAGAGGTCGTGACTCTGAAATGTAGTTTAAAAACACTCCTCTGCATTTGCAAGCACCAGGAAGGACCGGAACGCAAAGCTGATCACATGTCCTCTAGATAGATGCAATATATGTTTATACTCTTCTTTTTCCTCCTGTACTTTAATTTTAGGACACAAAAGTGAGAGAAGAACTTCCCTGGGGCATCAGGTGTTGGGACAGCTTCTGAGCGCACAGTTGCTCAGCCACAATGTCTTTCCCAGTAGAAACGCCATGCCAAGCTTCTTGCAGACAGTTTCCAGATTCTTTGACTGGTTAGAGAGAAATAGAAGGCTTTGCGTCCTGTCAGATCAACATTAGATTTATAAGATTTTTGTTAAAGTAATCATTTCCCTGGAATAAGGATAAGCCACTACAGAGACATATCCCAATAGAATCATGGAGTTTTTTGGGCCATGAATCATAAGACTTGTATCATATCACATGCATCTAATAACTCACTGTTTAGAAGCAGAACAGAGCAGGACTAATTACCTTATAATACTTAACAGTTGACATAAATACTATTCTACTACATCAAAGGTGAATTCATGCAGCAGTTAAGTATACAAATGACTTCTAATAAAGTGGCAAATTTTCTGTACTGTATAAATGCAATCATATTAAACTCAAATCAGTGAAATGTTAATTCACTTTTTAATGAGCTCTTTTCCAATTTCTGATTTTTTAAGCAACTTTCAACCGAGTTGGTTAAATATAGTTAATAAGATGAAAAGAGCGCTTTTTAATTAACTCAGACAAAATATTCCGTCGTATATGTGTGACTTTTGGGGCAGTGTGAGGTAAGCTCAGAATTCAGGTTTTACTCTGTTTCCTCCCCTTGTGAGATGAACATCTCTGAACTTTGAACACACCAACCTGAGGTGTGGAAGAGAGGTATCATATCCCCCTCTCTGAAACTTGTGTTTCTGAGAAAAACTCTTAGTTTCCCTTTTGAAAATGACTGCAGTATTATTGACCAGGACATGTTCTTCTTTCTGATCCATGAGAAAACAAAATGATTGCAACCCTCAAGCCTGGTTATCCCATAAAATCTAAATGGGTCATTATGAGCTTCTGCGTTGACTCTGACATTGTACAAAAGGACAGGAAATTATTTTTGAGGCCCCTTTAAGGCTTGTGTCCTAATTCAGAGATACTCTGAATAAAATTGATTTCCCCAAAGCTTACGAAAAATACCTTATACCCTACTCACCTCCGCCTGTTTGCTGTCTGCAAGCCTTACTGAAAGCCGGCCAGAACCTGTGGAAATCTTGAAGCTGATTTCAGTGGAATATGCGACCAGGGTCCTTGAATGTGTGATTATATGACCATTATCAATCTAGTAATGAAGAAAACATGGTCATTAATTCCCATTCCGTAGACACAAAAATGGCTTTTCTCATACGCCATTCAGATCAGCTCTCAGAAGGATATTTACTCTTGATTTGCTCTGGCGTAACCGAGCTCTGGACCTGGTCCACTATAGAAATTGCATTGCGCAAGAGAGCAGTAGCTCTTTCTTTGTTGTTGGCAGGTTACTGCTGTTGCCAACCATCAGAGGGTTCATTGGAGAGAATAAAATTGGGGTATCAGAGAGACCTGACAGTGTGTAGTGTCTTACCGTCTTCTACCCAGCACAACTCAGCTGAAGAATTATTCAAAATAAAATGTAATACATTAGAGCAAAAACTTATTTTTCCATGCGCCTCATTTTCTCATGCCATTTGTGTATTAAGATTTAGAATCACTGATTCAATTAAGCTATAGCTTTTATTCATATTTTGCAGCTATTGGACCTGAATTTGAAGTTCTCCCTGGTCACCATTTAGAGAGTTTTAATGATTGGGAGTTTGAATGAAGGTCATTATATCATATCCCACGTTACATGCAGGTAATAAAATTCCTTTCCTGCTTTGATTTTAATTGAATACAATCTTTCAAGTGAAACACGATATCAGAAAGGCTTGCTTTGTCTAGATAGTAAAGTAAACGTGGCCTATTATTTGTCAATTTTATTGTCATTAAATGCTTCTTTGTTACAGAAACTCAACATTGTTTCATTTTCATGCTCTCCAGAAACAGGTCAAAATGTTTTGGAAACTCTTCAAAACTTGGAACAGTTTGCCTGCAAGATGAGAGTCAGGATTCATGGTTTCTTTACACAGCAACTTAACTTTGCAAGCCAGGAAACCTCAGTATTTTCACTGAGTCTCAGCTTCCCTCCCTCCTTCAATCCTCATAAAACACTTTGGTTTAAAAACTACCTTTCAGTCCAAAATGTTAGTATTCATTTGTTTTAGATTCTTGCCTAATTCTGAACAGACGGATATCTCACGACACCGGTGGCACAATGATGCCGCTATTTGTAGAAACCCTAACAATCATGAGAAGCAGCTCTTCAGAAATGGCTCCTTCTGCTGCCACAGCCAGTTCGCCCCTCGCATCTGTCCCCCAGAAGCACCCTGGCTGAGTGTTTGGGTGGCACTCTTGAGCAGGCAAGCAGGTGCAATAACGTGCCCCCAGAGCATCTGCAAAGTATTTGTCAATCAGATCTTTTGTTACCTAATACTTTTAGCTAAACCTCAAAGATTGACAGCTCTGAACCTAAGCCTACAACTTAGGTAATTCCACATCCACTTGATGAATAATGATGCAGAGCTCCTTGTTTATTTGCTTATTCTGAAATCAGATCTTGTTTATTCTGTGCCCCTTTCTAGTCCTGATATATAACTAATTGTTGGCAGATGTGGCAAGTATCTAGGGCCAAGAAATATTTGTTTGCACAGTCTGATTTTTGAGTCTTAACCAGTATCAGGCAATTGCAGCTGGTTTTTATCAAGACTCTGTACACTGTAGACAGTCCACCTGGCAAAACAAGATTTGCCCATGTGACCTTCATATAAAAGCTTTAAATACAGGAGTTCTACTCAAACAATATTTAAAATTTCTGAAAATGCCTAATTAAATTAACAAATTGAAGTGAAATGCTAATCAGTGTTTATACATGTAAAAACTGCCCTATGGTTCATACACAATAGCGTGACAGTCTTACTTGTTAATTTTGATTTAAAATCTGAACCATATAATAAGGGTGCTAATTCTCTGAGACAATCTTTCCTTTTTGCAAGCTAGCCAGCATCTACATTTAATCACCTTGCTTGAAACAAAGCAGAAAGCTAGCATTTGTCTAATGTTTGGAAGCAAAGGAAAAAAAACAACAGTAGAAGCAGAAAACAGCATGAATCCAGTTTAGCTGACTAATATCAACACTTCTTTCTTTTCTGATGAGGATCTTCCTCCTTCAATATGCCCAGATGCCAAATTCTTTTGTGAGTTGTTTTTGTGACCTTCTTCAATTTTTAAAAACAAATAAAGGATTAGCATTGGAGCTGACTTGTTTACTTTAAGCTATAAATTCTCTGAGCCACAGTAGTACTTGTGTTTTCAGCTTCTCACGCTTCTCTATCAGTGGATGAAGGTAGTTGACTTGTTTCATCCATCCAAAAATATTTTAGGGGAGTAACACTGTGGAAGATTGTTTATTTGAAGCGGTAGTGAATAATCTTCAGACTCTGTGGCTGCATGGTACTCTTCTCTAATAAAGTAGAAAACGTGTATTCATTTGTTTTCTGTATTTACTCTGTCACTGTCAAAAGCAAATCTGAGAAGAGGTACAGGCTGTTTAGGATTATCTCACCTCATAGAGTAGAAATCCTTCAAACTAATATGACTGAAAACTATGCAATTTCTCCTGATTTTAATAACACCTATAATTTCACTGATTATTGCCAAATTCCCAAATGAATTAAAATACTACAAGCGGGGTCCCAAAATCACAGAAGCAAATAAAAATGTGGAATTAATAAAAGATTTTCTTTTTTATCTTGTACCTTTAACTCAGAGAACAGTCAATATTTCTAATTTCACTTTGGAAAGCTTTTCCCTTTCCTTCTCTTCCTTTCCTTTCCCTTCCCCTTTTCTATTTGGAGGGGAAAAAAATTGAATACTCATGCTAAAATCAGAAAACAGAACTTTGCCAGTATATTCCATACATTTCACAACACTGCAATGTGAAAGAAATGCTATGGAAATTTCATAGGGTGGAGATCAGGTAGAAAAGTAATGAAAAACAGGCTAACAATTTAGACTCTTTTTCAGTTCACCGCCCTTCTTCACTGATTACAATACCTGCATTAGTTTTCCTCAACATTAAAGCACCACATAAAAATTGTGTTACTTTAGACTTGAGTAAGTTCCTACAGGAACCCCCTAGGCAGGTCTGGAGCGCATCAGGGAATTGTGATTTCTGGGGATAAGCTAAGTCCCTGCAGACTAGTACTCACACTAGTGCCACAAAAGAAGGAAGAATTACCTTCTCCTGAGTATAGTAGCATAGCCTAACACACGGGTGTTTGCCATCTGCATACCAGAAAGGAGAACCAAGATAGTCAAAAGGCCACAGTCCCAAAACACTACAGAATCTCCCTTTGGGATGTTTCCATCAGCTTGTTCCCCAGGTAAAGGAGGTCTCTCCTCCCTCCTCTCCCCTTCGCTACAAAGCAAGCAGCGGGCTTTCCCAGTTGCCGCCCAGAGCCAGCTGGCAGCATGGACCTGTCTGCAGAGATAGGGGGGTCCTCCCTCATGGCTCTGGGACATCTGCAGCTCCTCTGCTTGGCAAACCCATTTCCTCTGCCTCTGGGCTGCGTGCACTTCAGCACGGCAGCTCTGCACAACGTGTACTTTGTCCTTCACGTCCCTTTCCCTTGTAGAACATCCCGTCCTCCCTGAAACTGCCGTAAGTGCTGCTGAGCTGTGGACTGAATCTTTCTTCTATTGCACATTTACAGCAAAAAAAGCCAATCTGCCGTGATCTGCCAATCCACCTTGGTGTCAAGCCCGGAGTAAGGGAAGAAATATTCTGAAATGTGTGCTTGCAAGGAAGCATGTTTGTGAATACGATTCCAATATGATATACTTTTTGAATTTGGTGTACTTTTTGAATATGATATACTTTACTCATTTCATATGTCTGAGGAAAAGGGGAGAAGTGAGCTTCTCCTGGAGGCCTGAACACTTTTTGGGTGTTTATGTGCATAAGCTGTTCACCCCTGGGTGGCTTAGCAAGTCTGCCCAGGAGTACTTATTATAAGATGATACACTAGTCTCTGTTTCTAAACCATTAAGAATGATCATAATGCCACAGCATGTATCTTCACTTTTAATGGATATGCCCCCTGTATTTCAACATGGTTTAGAGAATTTCTTCCTTCTCTGTGACTGAAAAATGAACTCGGTTCACTCTTTTGCCAGAAGAAAATAATACAGGACCTCAGTAATTAAGTGTCTGACCTAGTGAATTCCTTTTTCTTTCGTGTTTTGTCCACAGTCCATGAAAAATTGATGCTCTCTCAGGTAACATGCTTCTTTTTATCTACATGCAACACATTGATCCCCTTCCAATTTGGAGTTAGCTTGTTCATTCTGCTATCATTCCCGAGGTAACAAATGATATTTTCATAGGCATGGTGAGTAATCAATATACACAAGCTACTCCCATTGATCTGAGTAAGACCCTTGATCTAGAAAATCACCAATTACAGCTATTTAAAACAGATTCAGCTGGATTAGTTGGAACCCAGAGAAAAACATTGTCTGGGCATTTTGCATAATGGTGTTAAAACAAAGGTGAAATCATTTAATTAGATGGTATTTACTGAGTGAACTTTAGGCTTTTACCATCTTTAAAAAAGAACTCTCTGAAGAGTGTGATATATGCCTTGGATTTTACTTATATGTATACAATCATTGTAACCAGATACAGATACCTGCATAGAATGCGGTCTAAATTTGTTACTAAAATTTTTAATTTTTACTTAATACAAATAATTTAATTTGAATGTTGATATAATTTGGTATATTACAACCTCTTATACTGAGAAGCGTGAGCTTTTGTTTCGAGCTTGAGCCTCCAACACTACGCTGCATTCTGTGTATTCCAGCTGCAGCTACCCTGCAAACACATGAGTTCCTTAGACCTGCACAGCTCAGGAAAACAAGACTAGGCAACATATATTTCCATAACCCTATACAGCAACACAAGTTATGATAAATCAGCTGCAAGTATTTAACCATATAATTCACACTCACTTTAAAGACCCTTTGCCCTGCCAAAGATGTTTAAAGGGGCTTTAATATAGCAGTGAATCAAGCCCGGTGACCAGCTGTAGCTTGGTATTTCCAAGCTTTTATCAGTTTTCACCACAGCTTTCATGTTATTTTTAGAAACTGGCTGGAATCAGAACTCTAGCCTGAAGGTGTCTGGGTTTGCAGTGACTGATTTTGGCTCCATTTTCATCACGGTTGCAACTAAATAAATGCCTCTGGTTCTGCTCAGGCATCCATCCTATCTTTCTCATCTCTGGTGGGCTGCACATATTCTGTACCCATGGCCTTGGTTCCAGGAAGGTTAATAGTCCCCATTTCATTCACCATTTACGGAAGCCACTTTCTCCTGTTTAGCCAATAAATGGCTGTAAGTTTGGATGACACCTCTGTGATCTGTAGAGAGTTATACAGCTGGAACATCCACACACAGTATCCCTTACATGTGTTTCACTGCAAAAGAAAGGTGCTTTTAGCTTTCAGGGATATAAAGGGACCACACAAAACACACAGCACCTTGCAAGACAAAGAAGGATCTTTCTGCAAAGAGGGAGAGGGAAGTTGCAGGGGAACGGGCAAGTAGTTTTGCAGACTTAATCACAGGAAAGGAAATGTTTTCCTTTCTCAGCATTGCAACAAAAATTCCTACACAAAGCCCAGCGACAGGGGCTTTTGCAAGTAGGGTAATTTACATATTCTCTCCCTTGAGCATTGTAGTAATTCATTACTAGGGAGTGGCCACTGCTGACCATGAGAGTAGTGATTTGACTGTGAAGCATGACCAGGGGAACAAGGAAGGTGTAAGAGTCTGAGAACTGCTGTTCCGGTGAGGCGTTCAAAATATGAAGCAGATTGATATTGCCCAAAACAAACACTTGTTTCCAGCTGACAAACTAGAAACAGTATTTCAGATGAAAAATGTCAAAATACTTCAGTCAAAAAGCTGATCATTTAGGCAAATCTTTTTCTGCTGAATTTTTTTTCTATTTCCATGGTTGTTTTTTTTTTAAAGAAAGCAAGTAAAAATAGCAGAAATTATTCTAGATCCTCTGTATCTTTCAACTGTCTTAGATTCTCTCATAACTGATGCTACCTTATAGTCTTAAACTATTACAGATACAACAGTCCAACAGAGAAAGTTAAACTCAACTTCTTGACTTAGACACAGGCACAATATCTAAACTGGGCTGAGCAAGGCCTGCAAGTTTCCATCCCAAAGCACACTATAGGGGCTGAGAGGAAAACAAGAGGTATACGGGGACTGCTTGTGGAAATGCCATGCACATCATGGAGATGATGCTCAATGTTTATGCAGGGAAAAAAGTCTTCCTAGGAAAATCTGCTTGAACATTAGTATTCTTACTAATTTAGCCTCACCATATCTGAATGAATTAAATGTAACCACCAATTAATTCAAAACTCATGAGTTAACCTACCTCTAGAGATTTTCTGCAGCATGTCAGACTTAATTGTTTAGGGATGTTGCTACCCAGACAGTCCAGTCGCCAGGATGTTGACTTTCACTTTCTTCATTTCGAAGCTGTTGATAGGTGTATTTGTTTGACTAAAAATCACCATCACGTGTTTGACCTGCCTATACTACTAGTGAGTTTATTAACATTTCTTGTTCTTTCATTGCCACCAAGGCACTTCCATTAGCAGTGGGCAGGAGGTGTGAGCGGGCAGCTGGTGGATTGGCATCCCTCTCTACGAGGGCTGGATCATGCTGAGGCTATAGCACTAAGCTGGAATACGCTAATGCTCCCAATTGCTAGGTAGGTTGGTTGGGGTTTCACTGGTGTGAGTGGGTAATTAAAAGAAATTTTAGAAGGCAATTTTAACAAAAATGCTGGTTCACAAAAGGCCTTGGCCTCTGGCTCTGAAGCAGGGTATTAGCATTACGGATCAAGATCTCCAAAGTTTTGCTATATTGCAGTCTGCTTAGGCAGAAGATCTAATCTCTGAGTTTCCTTGACCTTGTGATCTTTTACCTCAAGAGAAAGTCTGTGTTCCATTTTAGAAATGTAAACATTATTAGTGCATATCTGAAAGACCACCTCTGCTCTACAATGGAAGATAAATAAATCCAGAAGAAAAGACCAAGGCCTAGGCTGAACCAGCTGCATGTGGTGTGAGCAACCAAGTTACCAGAATGAAAAAAAGTTGTCTTTATTGGGTTATATGAAAACAAGGGATGGAGAGAGTTAAACTAAGAACACGGAATGGTTCAAAAATGTTTTATAAAATTTAACCTAGATACTGCTTTCAAAAACCTCAACCGCTGACTTCACATATAAATATGTGTACAAATTCTACAGTTTTTATACATATATATATATAAAAATCCTGTGTTTGGCCTGCCCTATATTAATAAGTTTATTGATATTTCTTACTGCTTCATTGCCCACCAATACATTACCACTAATGTAGCTGGGAAGTACATATATGTGTATGTGCACCTATTTAGCTATCTAGCTGTCTGTTCACTGTAATGTAAATTTAATGAATGATCTATTTTTCTAATAGTTTTTATTTCTTTACTCCTAAATGCATAACAGTATACAAATTCTGCTCAATCCCCCCAAAATAAGAAAAAAACCCACAAACAAAAAAATTTCTTAAATGAGAATATCTGGTCACCCAAACAAGGGGAAACCACAGTCTCTCAGAGGAGCTGCACCATCAGGGGACAGGGTCCTCACAGAAACCACTCACAGAGAGAAGCTCCCCCCAGCACCCTACACCCATAAGGAGATGTTCGAGGCGATGCGTCTCATCGCCCTTCACTTCCATGCAGGCAGCGCGGTTCCATCTGTGGAGTGCAGACATGTCAGCATTGCATTGCTGCTTTCTTCTCATCCATACGTATCTCCCATCCCCAGAGGTCTGAAGGAGTTGACATGAGGCAGTGAAATGGACCCTTGGCTGGAGAACCTGCTGTGCTCTCTGTGCCCCTTCCCATCACGGCGAGGAGCCCTCACTGTGCACAGCACTGCAGCTCTTACGCTGGTGGTGCCTAAGTCATCGCTCAGCTCAGTTCTACTGGCCAGACAGGGCAGTCTGGATTTAAGCTGGAAAGAAAACAGTGACAGAAGTACCCATGATTTTTCACATGTAACAACTCTTCCTAAGGATTTTTCAATCCTCATTTTTCTGATACTCATCTCCAGTTGCATGGTACTTAAAATACTCATTGACCTGAGTAATGCTGTAATGACTCCCCGCCATTAAGTTAAAAAATACCTGCATTTTTATACCATACTCATCACCATAACTGCATGGTAACTGTATCCCAAATCACAGTCTATCCCAGCAGTTTGGCCAAACATCTCAGCTTGGATTTATGGCACCAGTTTGTAATGGATTTACAGGATCCTTTTTCCAGTTATGCTGGGAAACACTGGGAAACATGCAGAATACAGTAAATACTAAGGACACACTAAGGCACCTAAGGTGACTGACCCACTGCAGATAGTATATGTAGTGTACAGACCTTGCTCGTTGCCGCTTAATACATTTCTGAATGTATCATTCTGATGTTACCACAATTTCTGTAAGAATTGTTTAGGTTCAAGTAGCATTTGTATATTTAATTATGTCACATATCCTTGGTGCTTTTAGATTCAAAACTAATTAGACAACATATTTCACCAGGGTATCTTTCCTCCACCATACAAAGCTCTGCTAATAAAAGGCATCAGCTTGGGAACCTGAGAATGGAAAAATTGTTTTGGATTGAGTTTCTAACTTTTTTCACTGGAGAAATATTTGCAAATTGCTAGCTGAAGTATGGATTTGAAGAATAGGAAAACTTGCATAGTGGCCATCCTAGCTTATTTATTAGTTTCAGCTCTAATTGTGGAGGAGGAAAAAATAGCAATGCTGCTGTGTAAATGCAAAAGATTGCCAGCCAGGTAAAGACAGAGTATTCCTGTTTACAAAAAGGTTAATTTCATAAAATATTTCACTCTTCCAAGTATTCTCTGGTCACTGGAAAAAAACAGAAATGTTGCATCCCTTGCATGTCACATTAATGAAGCTGAAAGCTTTGTGTGTAGAGCAGTGTGTGCTCTGAAATAGTTTGAAAGCTTAGCCCTGATACCCCGTGGTGCCAGCTGAAACTGGGGGCAGGAAAGGCAGGCCACTCTCCAGTTCTAAAACCCGGAAATGTTTTCCTGAAGTAATGTATGGAATAAACTACTTTTACACTAAATGACTGTAATACCACGGGAGTTTTCACTGATAGAGGAATGTGTGTAAGACACCCTGACATAAAAAATAAATCAGCTTTGGCTTCAATTATTAAGTGCTAAAAGTAGCGTTCTCAGATAGAAAAGGGTGGGCTTCCTGCTTTTTAATGATAAATATGTATGAAAAAGAGAAGTGTCACCATGGAAACCAAAATCTTGCCATAGTTTTTCATACAGGCAAATGTTATACTGGAAACTTGTGTTCATTGCAAAAACAAACAGCTCGAGACTGAGTCGAAGGTAGTATTACAGCATTGTCAACTTTGTCAGCTTGAGCCCTTTTGCAGCTCATTTTCTTTTATCCAAGTCTTCCTGTGTTTCCCATCTGGATTACACTGTCATACTTCAACCTGCTGTCTAAGGTGAAAAGTTTAATATTTTTCCAGTTCAATAAAGGAAAAACTTTAATAAAGATGAAAGGGAGATAAGTATCCAAAAATGCTTCTCTTCACCTGTATTTAATCATAACGACAAAAACTACTTAAATCAATTTTAAATATTAAACAAACAACAAAAAAAGGAAATGAAATTAAGGCACTAATCCTACAGGCACAGTTCTTCATGAGTTTAAACTCATGAATAACTTTACTGTTGTGACTAGTGCCTTTGTAATCGAGGAGATGTTTGTGTGAGTGTTCATTAGCAAGCTCAGGACTGCAATGTATGAGTATAGAAAATACATAGAAGCTCACAGGTGTCATTAAATAACATAATGTACCAAGAAGGAGAAAATATGAGCAAATGGGACTGTTAACATATAAAAACCACATCCCAAAATGCTGGCAAGGATTATGACCCCCTGTTTGCCACATTTGTTAGGGAAACAGAGATGATAAAGCATGTGTTAATTTGGAAGCGGTGTACTGGGGTGGATGCCTTTCAGCATGTCTCATTTGCCAAAACTATATGCCAATTTGCCAAAACACTTTACCACAGCTGGGCAGCAAAATGTTGCTGCATCTCACTTTCTTGGAGTCAGATCAAGAACCCATTGCCCACAGGCAAGAAATGCTGTTCTCCCAAGGAGTCCCTTTGGTTTTAACAGGACTCATTGTGTGAATGAATAACCACAGAGGAATGTGAGCAAGAGGCTCAAAATCTGGCCACTGAATCACCTCTCTGCAAGCCAAGTGGACAGCCTGGGTAAGTAAGGGCCACTCCTGTCCCTACCCTGAGAACCCCCATGCTACGGGGTTCTCCAAATAGCTTTATGATAACTTGGCTGACTTTCCGTTATCAACTGTTCTATTTCTTCTATGCAGCATAGGAGTTCTTGGAATTATTATGGGCTATTATATAAATGCATATTTAAATTCTGGTAGACAGGAGATTTTTTAACACCAATAGACTACAACTGCTCCATTAAACCTGTTTCAGCATTTCATGTCTATTTGGCTGCTGCATATACAGAACAATCTGCGAGCAGTTATGAAATTTATCATTTTTAAAATTAGGTTGTGGGTGTATGTGTGTATGAATGACCAATTCAAAAAAAATACTAGTTATCTGGCATTTTCAAAATAGCCCTCAACACTTCTCTGCCTTTAAAGACTAATGACCTGCAAAATTTAATTTAAAAATATTTTTTAAAGTTTCATAAGCTAAAAAAGGCATCTAATATCACACCATTCCTGTATCTTTCATTTATGTGACATAATAAGAGCTGAAACAATTTGCTTCCACTTTTTTCTTAAGATCAGCTGCATTTGAACGATGATCCGATAGTTTCATCCCAGAGAAAACTTCAGCCTTGGTCCTACACAATATGCCCAACCTTAATTTTATGCCCTGGGTTGTCCCATTGCAGCTAGCAGGGCTAGTGAAACAGAGAAAGTCACAGTACTGCATTTACAGCCACGCTTAACTTCACTACCAGGACTACTCTCAGCAGTCAAGTTAAGCATACGTATATGTGTTTTTCCAGGACCTGGATCTAAGTCTTTTTTACAGGACTGGACTCCTAATGGTTTCATCATAAAAATCTGAATCAAGGAGTTATAAATGAAAAATACGACATAAATGTACCCAGAGTGGCACAAATGGCATCATCATAGTAATCACACTAGAGACTTTCAGGGAGCAAAACAATATAAAATAATTCAAATCTTTCTACTGAGGAAAGAAAAAAAAGAGTTAATTGAATAAAGTACTTCAGAGGATTGTAGCCCACTTATGTTTTCATTTAAATACACATTAAGATTTTTCTAAAACGGCCAAAGACAGTTTTTCTAACGCCACATATGGATGTCAGCAGCGTATGTAAAATGGAGAGAGAACAGTTCATTCTCGTTAGGTTTAGTGCCATATTTTTCTAGGTAAGATCAGCCGTAATAGTGGTATTTCATTGTGATTTTGAACCATTAATTTGCTCAATAAAAAGTGCAGGATTTTTAATAAATGGAAACCTCAGAATACATGCATGTTCATGGTCAAGTGCCAAGCATGATTTAAAGAAGGCTATTGTAAGTCTACTTTTATTGTTCTGCATAGACCACCAAGATCAAATAGTGTGTGGCCTACAAAGCACTTAGGCATTTACTTATTAGGAATAGCATGCTCAGAAACAAAAGAAAATGCAATTTGTAAACAACAAATATTCAAGGCAGGAATCTGTGCTACAACTCTGTGCTCTTTATAGTCCATAAAAATACATTAAGATCTATCATATGAAAATGAGAGTGGTTATTGAAATTTTCTTCAGGTCACATAACAGTGGAAATTGTGTACTTGATCATATTATTTTGTATAGTGATGAATGCCTGGTCCTTGTGCCAACTGATGACAGCGGGAAAGTTTCTTCTCCCTTCCTTGCACTTCTCGCCAAGCTCCAACACCAGGCAAACCAATCTGAAGCCCAAATGGCACTTTCGTCCGGTTGACCTGGGTGGCTGTACAGAGGAATGTATGCTGCTCCTCCTAAGGTGAGAAATACATGTGGCTTTAAATTATTTGTTTATATTCCTCTGAATTTAACAGAAAGTAAAAATTTAACAGGCAGAATTATAGCTGTTATAAATCTGTACAACTTCACTGACTGTTCTGATTTATATCCACTGGGGATTTGGCCCACACTATCGCATCGTCAAGGAAAACAATTCATGTTTGTTTGATTACTAAAACCAATGTATTTTTCC
>WAAD01012731.1:172791-194398 GCA_013389945.1 Fregata magnificens
TCTCCTCTCCTCTCCTCTCCCCTCTCTTTGTTGAAAATTTCCAGGAACACAAAATGCAACTTGTAAATAATTTTTGGCTTGGCAAGCTCTCCTCTGCACTAACGGTTTACATATTGTTCTGATTAGGCAAGCTAAACATGGTACTAAATATGCAGACGTGTTTCAACTCATGATGACAGCTTGCATATGATTTACAGCACTGGCTGCTAAAGGCAATTGTTCTGGTTCAATATTTCTATTTATTTATGCCAGCATTTTGCTGTAAACAAAGCCATTTATGTATCAGATGGCTACTGACAAAGAGTTTTTTGAAAGCTCAGTCCAACAAATGTGCAGACATATAGCCACACTTTAAATAAGCATGCTGGTATTCTTTATACTTTTTTGGGTTGAAATCAAGCTTAAGAGAGATGTTTCTATGGTAATGCAGAGGTTGTTTTTGTCTGATTCTCTTTCCTTATAAACAGAAATTTAATGCCAACCCACAGACTGGTAATATCCCAAACACGAAAACAATGCAAATGTGATGGCTAAGGAGTCTCCATAGTACAATTCATACAGGGAAAGAAGCCATCTCCAAATATTTCCTTTAAGTCAGAATTAATATTATCGTGAGAATTTTGTTTCCTCAGACTCACAGTGGATCTCAGCTATGCTATTATTCTCTTACTACCTATGCAGACCTATACATAAACTGACTAATAGTTGATATGTCCTGGTGAAGTAGGCTTACACACAAAGTTCAAAAGCCTTATAATCTGCTGCAAAATCTGTAGCTATCTGACCAGAAGGCAATATTCCGGTTTACATAGGCAGAATGGGGACCTTCCCTCAACAATGAATGGCAATGAAAAAATCTACCTTAGTGAGAAAATGTATGATACTTTCAGCAAATGGGATGAAAATAGACTCTCTTTCTCAAGCTCTCTGTGGGTATTGGACCCTGGACCTTTGGTGGTTACACATGAACTATAACACCTGGTGATTCCGAGACAAAGCAGTTACAATCTATATAGGCTTTTCCCTTTTCTAGGCTGGCAATTGTAAAGCTTAACTCATATTTCAATAAGAAAGTCACTGATGGATACCTGACCTAATCCTGCCAAACCAGTGGCAAGACCAGCAACTCTACCAGTCCGTACAGCGGTGACTAGGCTACTAGCTTGGATGACAAAGCACCAAGCTCTACCAAAGAGCAGCATGCACAAACTGAAGCCTCTGGAATTAATTTCTCTGCATCAAAATATAAGGATGTTTCTCCCTACCCAACATTATCCTCTTTTGAGCTTTTTAATTTGCAAACTTCTCTCCCCTCTTTTATTTTACAAGATGAAAACCTGTCTCCAGAGCACACGTGCTCCACAGCATCTTGGGAGGGGTCCTTCCTCCTACTCTGGGTAAAATGACCTTCTTGTGATGCATGGTGGCCTTCTCCTCAGAAGCCATCCTTGGCCACTGGATTTCTGACAATTGCGACCTTCCCCAGAAATCTCCACCAAAGCCATTGTGGGGTCTAACATGTAGAGAAACATCTTCCCAAAAAAGTAACATAGGATAACAATTTGGCTAGCACTGCTGCTAAAGAACATCACCTATAAACCTCCCACGCTGACCATGTATTTTTTTGTCCTACGTGAATGTAAAAAAAAAAAAAACCAACAACCAAAAAAACCCCCTGCAAATCACAGGAGTAGGCTAATTGAAAGCTGTAGCTACTACTGACACCAGGTGAGGGGTCTGCAGAACAAGGACACTTCCAGAGATAATACAATCCTTTCTCATCTTCCTAATTTATAGTAATAGCCAAGCCAGAGTCCAGGAAAAGATGAACTAAAAATATTGGGGTCATGGGTCTACTTAATGCAGCAGTTAGCGGCAATGGATTTACAGGAGAAACTAAGGGGCACATACTCTGGGTCATGAGCTGAAGAGAATGCTGCTCTCTCTGTATCACCATTACAGCTGTATCCAGCTCCAGCTAAGGATGTGGCAGCCCTTCCCCACCACTTACTAGGCTGGGGTGTTTCCCCAAACAGGCGAGGCAAGGGCTCTCAGCCTTAGCTGTCACTTTGCAGTCCCTACTCCAAAGCAGTACTGGGGCTGCTCTGCCCCAGGAGGTGGGTAGGAGTTACACAGCTTATTGGACAGACACTTGTACTTAATGCATTTCTTACCCCTGACGCATGCCAAAGGCAGCATAGCCCTGTGGATACACTGCGAATCGGGAAAAATGGGTTCTGCGTATGACCACTCTGTCTCTCTGGATTCATTCCCTCTCCCTTCAGTACAAATGAATAATGAATCTGGTCTTTCATTCCCCTTCTGTAAGCCCTAGCAGTAATGACAGCCCTCAGGCTACAACGATCCATGTGGAACTACTGTAAAGGATGGAGAAATTAACTGCATTGAACGTCTACCAGGATTTTGAAACAAAAATGGCCTCCTCATGCAGGAGAGGATGAAGAAGGTTTCTTACCCCCACCTTCCTCCTACATAATGGAAAGACTTTTGCAGCCAGTGGGCTCAGAGGACTGTGCAGCCTTCTCAGCCTCCCAGGATTTACACTAGTCAGGGAAGGAGGGACTTTCCTCTCCACGCTGAGTTACGAAGGTGCTCACCGCTTGCAGGAAAGCTCTGATTTTAGTGGTCTTGCTCTCCTGCAGGCTCCTGGTTTTACCTTCAGCATTGTCCTCTCTGACTTCAGAAACCTACTTCTTTCTTTTCTTGAACAACAGCATTTAAACACACAAGTTGGCAGCTGCACAATTGCCTTTCCATTCCGCAGAGGTAAAACAATGGTGTCTTATCAGGTGCCAGCAGCTTCATTAAAGTAGGCTAATAGTCTCACAATATGTATCAGCCTACCTTAGCGTAGTCAGGGTGTCTGGCTCTGCGTAAGCCATGTAGTAGGAGTATCATGGTCCAAAGTTTGGTCCATTAAACATTTAAACAACATAATTATACTAAGAATTATGACTGCATGATTTTCTACTACCTAGCGCCTGCATAGCTTTACGTGCTTAGGCAAACTGAGTGCCAAGAGGCAAAACTGGGAAGGTAGCATTGTACACCCACTCTGGAAAGGTGGGAATGGGGGAGATGGAAATGGAAAATCAGGCTCTTTAATATCTTTAGGAGAAAGATTTTTTTATTACTGAACAAGTAATTTGGAATCACAAAAAGAATACCAAGAATGTCTTTGCTTTTTAAGATGCTGAGTGTGATCTCACAGGACTGTTAATAAGCAGTAACTCCACTGAGATTTCCAGCTGCACTACAGTGGAAGTTGTGTAAGTGAAATCAGAATCCAAACCTACACTATCATTTTAACAATCCCAGTAAGATATTGTGGGGACTATGTCTTCGAATTGTAACTCCACGGTTTGTTAGTAGGAAATAGACTTCAGCTTGAATTCTTTCAGCACAGCCTGAATGGTGGGATTATTGCCCTGTAATATGCCCTTACAGTGCCTTCTTGCTCGATTCACAGTAATTTTTGCTACAGCATCTTCTTCCATAACTTTCTGGGTTTTTTTTCATCTCCTAATTTTGGCCAGGTTGTATCACCCTACTGCTACTAATTCAAACTCCTTTGTTTCCCCCCACTGTTGCACAGTGCCTACCTCTCTGTTTAGCAGGGAAATCTCCTCCCTTCTTCTGACCTTCTTCAGCATGACGCTGGCATTGATTTGCTGCAGTATGTTCTTCGTGACCTCCTACATGCAACTCCCTGTGCTAAGAAGATGTTCTCCATCTTTCTTCTACCGCTGTTCTTGGAAACTGGAAAATTCTTTCTATCCCATAGATATTTATACAGCCTTTTAGCTGATATCAATGTGCTTTGCCGTACTTTCTTCAGACATGATTTGCCTTGTTTATGGGGATGGGATTCTGCTTGCATTTCGTTCCATTTTCTTCATGTCCTTTGCTTTTATTAATCAGGAGAAAGTGACTTTACACAAGTTGGATAATGTTGTGTTTCATCTATGTAGCAAGTGTAAGGGAAGCAACATCCTACAAGAATTTAAAACAGTAAAACACTAAAAAGAGTAAAAAACGGTAAACGAAGTTTGATGGGGGTGGTTTTCATAATAAAGATACAATAAAAAAGATGACTACCACAGTTAATATCTCATTTTTTATTAAAATAAAAATGCATGACAAAGTGGAAGTACTTATACACTAGAACTTTACTGTCAACTCATATGGGAAAGCATGTCTTGTCTTTTTTTTTCCAAAAGAAATAGAAATGAATGTAAAAGAGTTCACATTTGCAGTTATGGGATATAAGTATATACCAGATCCTAGGTGTCCTCAGGAGAGTCTGAAGTATCATGCTCCCTGTCTCTCAGTAGTAAGGCCCTTTTTACCATAGCATATTGTTTTATCTGGCCAAATTTTCAGCCTTTTGGAAGCGAAGGTGAAAGCTCAAACTTCTTTGCTAAAGTATATCCATTGCCTATGAAAATACCCGGGATGATTCATTCGGTCAACCCAACATCTACTCATCAGCAGGACAACAAGCTGAGGAGGCATTCTATCCTTCTCTAGCACACCACTTCAAGCGAGGCATTCCAATCTGAAAGGCAGAATTGTTCCTTTCGGGAAAATAATTAACGAGCGCAGGAGCGGGGAAAGCTGTAACGAGAGAGACCTCTAGCGACGGGAGCGCCGCGCCCTGCCCGAGAAGGGCCTTATTGTCCTCGCCCCGCGCCCCNGGGATGCCCGCCGGCGCCTTGCTCCCGCCGGGGGACGGTTCGGCTAAATGGGCAAAAACGCCTTTCGCGCAGTTTCAGGTTTTAATTTACCGAGTTATGCAGCAGTGCGCTGGGGGACGCGGCATTAAAAATTAAAATGTTGCTATAACTCCCAGGTGACTTTTTTGTTAAATATAAAATCTTTCAAGGCACAGAAAATTGGTTTTGTTTTACTGCGAGTGTTCGTTGAGCCCTCTTTTGCTTACTTAGGTGAGTAATTTGGAAAAACACAGGATTCGGTGACACAATTTATATTCTTGCTCACTAACAACAGCCTATTCTCCGCTGTCACACCTTAATAATTTGATATATTAATGTCCTCTTACTTTACTTGTTTATGGGAAGGATTTGGATTATTTTTTTTATTTCTATTTCTTCCTAGCAGCCCAAACGGCAACTGTTCATCTCCGGTCATTTGCAGCTACAATCACTATTCAAAGCCTCGTCTCACAGTCTTCTTTCCTCCCGGATGTAATGTTACTGCAAGTGGTCCCGTTGGTATCACGGCTGGTAGCACAGAGTTGTGTCCATGGGACAGCTCAACCATCGTGCCCAATGCAAAGAGTTTGCACAATTAGGCCCAAAGTGTGTGAAATTTAGCAAAAACAAAACAAAACAAAAAAATATCAGGGCTATTTTTTTTTTTTAATAAGCAGATTCAAAATACACAGGGGCAGAGAGAGGGGAGACATGCAGTGTGTATTAAGTGCAGGTTCTCAAAAAGAAACTGTCTCTGGATTATGTACAGTTTCACTTGACTGAAGCTTCATGGAAGATTAAGCTTCTTTTGTTCTCTGTGCTGTTTCACATAGATCAGTTGATGATGTGCAGAATAATTTTAACCACATATTAAACAGTGGTTAATCTAAGATAAGGAGATGAGCAAATATGAATAGTGAATAGTGTTTTTAGTGTTAATGCTAATTAGAGAGGGAGCAAGCAGTTCATCAGAAATTTAAACTCTTTATGCAAGATTCTCAAAAACATACGTATAAAGAGAAGGCCTGTTTACTATCGCAATGTTTACCAGCCAGTCTCCTGTGCGGTACACATAATTTATAAAGGAATCAATCACTCCTCTCTGATTTATGGAGAATAGTAGCACTGGGGTGACCGACTTCTGGAACTGCTGCAGACATGGAAAATAAAATAGGCAGAAAGTGTTAAAATCCAGGACACTGTGTCAAAGAGTTGCGAGTATTAAGCTAGTTGGGTAGCATTTTTAACAGGAGAGGGAGGTGGAGTTGTGGGGTTCCGCAGCATATAAAAATAACACATTGTATTCTCCTTAAATTATGGCATTTCCAAAATATTACACTTCAGACTTTTGCTGGCCCCACAGGAAACCTTTTCAGTGCCTTTTCTCTTGTAAAGATTTAATTGATCTCTTTTGAGACTAGGAGAGATCTAATGTTTTGCAGATCTATTTTTATTTTTTAGCTTTTGCCTTCATCCCCTTCATACACCTTTAATTTCTTCATTTGAATTAATTAAGCTCTCCTCAGATCTATGAAGATGATGAGATTTCTCAGCCCCATTCATCACACAGGTTATTCACAGTTCTTTCAGGAATTTTACTAACAGTTCTCAGCCATTTGCTGAGGAATCCTGTTTGTTACTTGTGTGTAAGTATTTCAGCAAGACCATGAATTGGACAACCGGCACTTTGGAATTTGCAGTGAAAGCATTTATCTTTTTCAACAGACTCTAGCACCATAAAATTTGTTCATATAGCTTTGTTTTCTAGGTGATAATAGGACATCACTGGGGAAAGGAATAAGTACATAGTAGTTTAAGCAAGCAATGACATTACTAAAAAAGGGAGAAAAAGCTTGATTCCTTCTTTCTGAATTTACCTTTTTTTTTCTTTTTACTTTTTTTTACTTCTTGTTTTCTTTTTCATTTTAGAAGACAAAAGACAAGTTAATGGTACAGGTTATATGCTGTATTATCTCCTGTCAGCCACCTGCTTTTGTGCTCCCATCACATTTACTCTTACACGGTGCATCCTCATTTTTCCTTCCTCATCCTTCAGAAATCTATTGCGTGAAAACAAGCCTTATCAATCAATTCCTTGAATATATTGCCGATGGCAGAAGAACTATGGGGTCTACTTTAGTGAATAACTTCATCATCTTTGCCTCTTCGTCTCTGACCAGATAGGTGTCTGGGTGACTTTTTCCCTGTCGGTGGACTCCTCTCTAAATATTGTTTAGACCATTGCTGGAGGTGGTCTGCTGCAGAAATGTATTTGGCACTGCAATCTTTGTGCATAAAATATATGCTGATCTTTTAAATATGAAAAGATTCATTGCTAGTCCTGCAAAAAGGTAAAAAATTTGAAGTGTACCCTATTAGGAAGAAGCAGAAAGAAAATGGTTAACCAAATGCAATTTACCAATCATTCCTATAAAGAGAGACACATGGTTTCAATTTTCTTATTGAAATTGAATTATTGGTTTAGGACAGGTTGGCAGAGTAAAACCATTTCATATGTAGCCATCCAATACTCCCTCCATTTCCTTTTAATCTCCTGAATATACCTGGCAAGTTCAGAGATTGTTTTCTGGAGTCAAGGGATCCCAAATTACAGGATCCTCTCACTGTGATATTTTTTCTCACTTTTTATTTTTCATTTGCTGATAATACAAACAGATAGAACTTTGTAAACTTAAAAAGTCAGAGAAGTCTTTTCCCTACTTTTTGAGTGTACTTTTCTTAAACGTCTGTACAGGCAAACAAACTCTGTCCCTACATCCCTCACAGGAGAGGAATACGTTTAGGAATATACTTTTTGTTGGGAATTAGGCTAACCAAGTACATCACCATTACTTGAACTATCAGGGAAAACACATAGGAAACATTTTATCCTTTTTACCACTTTTACAAACTACCAGATACAAATATTCCAGTGTAAATGTGAAAGAACATCTCAGTAATCATTGAATTATGTTAGCCTTATTGGGCACCTAAATTTCTCTTTAAACATCTGGGCAACATTTTGTGGCATTCATAAACCACTACTCATCTGTCCCCCAGGTCTGTACGTGCACCATGCTTGCACCATAGTAGCGAGACGTTTGCTTGCAAGATATCTGTAGCTGCTCCGTTTCTGAGGCTATTGCTGTTCACCTTCACCACAGCCTCTTCAGAGCTTGACTCAAGTGAACCTGTTTGTCCTCGCACTGGAGTCCACCATTGGAGGGCCCCGTTATGAAACCTGAAGGGTGACAACCGATGACTGAGTTGTAGTTGCATCTCACATTGCTGTAGCTGCTTTGCAAACAAGGTTATGTCTACGCACGCAGTTTCTTTTCATGAACATACACAAAACTACCAAAGTCCTGGAGATCCTCAGTCACTCAGAGCATCAGATCCTGTTAGAACCCATCTAGCAACCTCCATGTATTCCCCCCCCTCCACTTAACTCACCAGTGCCAATTTGGCATATATCTCTAGTGCACACCTAAGCCGCCCCAGGTACACTCAGAGAAGAAGACCATACACAGTAATTCAAAGAGCCGTGCTCTGGGGGTTCTTACGGGATGTCCGAACCCTAATGCCATTTGATCTGAAAGAGGAGCCTGATCTGAGGTCTTTCGTTGTCAAAGAAGCTAGGCTGCTCCTACCACTAGACTATTATCTACAGTTGAGGTTTTTTTAATAATCTCTCCTGATTGAAACAATTTCATGTCCTATTAAAAAATGAAAATGAAAACCAAACCAAACCAAAAAATAACAAAAACCTGAAGTCAATTGGGAAGAGATTGATGCCTTATTTAAAGTGCTCATCAGTGACGTAGATGGAAAAAGTGCTAAGCCTGACATTAGACAAGGCAGAGCAAGTATTTCAAAGCCAGGTCTCTTACCCTTGGGTGATTGCCTGAGACACTCTTTTGCTGAGGAGGGCTCAGTGGTTAAATCTTTTACTGAATTTTCATCTAAATGCCACTAATGCCTCATGCGAAGGAAAAATTAATGGCTGAGAGAAGAACAAAATAAAGTGCATCACTCAGGCACACAGAAAAAGGTGGAAGTTCTGCCCTTTTTCTGGCAGGTTCCTCTGGTGTTGGTCAGTTGGTCCCTGGTTCCCTATCCTGAGATGCTTAATTCTGCCTCGTCTTGTTACGGTGAGTTTGAGCTGGAGGCCCTGCACACCTCATTGCAAAGTCCTGTGCTGGGTGCCCCAGCCTGCTGGGGAGGGAATAAATGATGTGCAGAGGCAAGCTGAAAAGTCCCAGAGAAAGAGGAGAAAGGGCATTCAGTGAGAAGGAACCAATAGTGACAGCTGATAAAGACCTCCCAGTTTGGGTCAACATATCCCATAAAAGGAAAAGATGTGGCAAACTTATTCCTGCACAGGGGTGCAGTGAGCACCATGGCTTTATTCCCTTACTCTGTTGACTTATCACAACAAATGACATCATGGAGGTGGTGGTGTCTGAGCTCCAGAATACAAACATAGACTTTTTAATGAAGATACACAAAATAGAGCTGGGGGGGAAATAAGATCATGGCTCACAAACATTAGATCAAAGTCTGAAGAGCTATTTTTTTTCAAATGGGTTTCTTTATTAATGCCATTCCTTAATATCTACATGAATAGCTTTTTGTTCATAAACCAGGGAGTGACTGATTAATAACTTTCACTAATTCAATCTGAGAGCAGGAACAACACCATTGTATCTTGGCAAACAATCATTGCCATGAAAGAAATGCTGTACAGGTGAGGTAAAATGTGTGTGAACAATTGCTGAAATATGTTTTGATAATCCGTATAAAGCTTGGGAATTACAAGTACTTCTGCAGAAACCAGTACTGTGAAATAATTTCCAAATGAACAAAAGCGGGGAATACATTTGTGGCCAATTAAGCTATGTGATTGGATCTAATATATATTATCATTTTCCCAGGTAGCTTTAAAAGTATGAAAAGATGAACAAAATGACCGTTTCAAAATAACATACTTCCTTAGCATGATGGATAACATTTATTATTTATTTCATCAAATACTTCATTAACTCAATTAATGCTTCCAAGTTCCAAAAATAACATTTCCCAGGGTTAAAGTCTTTTAGACAAAGGATCTGAGAACAAAAGTGAGAGCAAGTACATTGAAAGTAGAATCAAAGAAGAGAGGGGTGGTGAATACAAGCCTTCACGCAGGATGCTCTCCCACAGCAGGTCCTGCTGGTTCTATGAGCCGTTGCTGTCACCCTAATGCTTTACCTGCCAGGCAGTCCCTGCAGGGATTTCTCAGTGCGAGGGTGCAGATATGCCTTGGGGTGAGGTCCCCTTAATTTTTTTTAGTATTAGAAAGTATTTTTTGCCTTAGCTAGAAGACTGTATTTCTAGGGAACCCTGTCAACATCTGTTATTTCTTTTGATTTCTATAGACTTTTGGAAATATTGAGGAATTCATAGATCACTTACACAGGTATATTTAAAAATTCATATTTTTTTCTAAATTATAAAGCATCCCCTGGAGTAGCAGAAACTGAAATTATTTGTAAATGCACATTATAGTACGTATTTTCAGTGAAACTTAGAAACCTTGATCATATACACTTTCAAAATCTTGAAGAGGATATTTTCCTTAAATGTGGAAGGATAATTTCTTATTTTAACCAAATGTCTTTTCTGTAGCACTTTCTAAATTTAAATACACTTTATAATCCGTTTGAGCTGTGATGAGCATAAGTCTAAGTAGAAGTTGATCTCATAAACAATTCTGTTTGATTCATAAACAGTCCTGTTCATGAAAAGGATGATGCAGACAAATAAAATGCTGTATTGGAAGCATGAGCAATTCAAAATCTGCCTTCCAGATCGACCCACAGAAACAAAGTTCTGCTCTGAGACCCTTAGAGGGAAAACGGCCACTTGTCATATTACAGTCATGAGTATTTCTTATTTTCCAGCTGTTACTGAGCAAATTTAAGATACTCATGAGCTGTTTTGGCAGATACTTATTGATGCATTTTAAGTCTTTTGTTAGCTATAGTCTTTAGTCATTTTAGTACATTGAGAACTAATCTCCAAGTCTGTCAGTCCCATTTTGCATTACAAATCATTTGTAGTTTTATAACTGTCATTTCCAAGGACATCTGGAAAAGATGGATTTATGAAAGGTTATCGTGCATTCTAAGGAGGCCGGGAATTAGCATGACTTTGTAAAGGTTCTTGTAAATTGAGCAGCAGCCATCACTGGCAATAAGCTGTTTTCTGCTCTAGTCAAGTATCTTTATTTAAATATTAAGGAAGAGGTATGACCTTTGCCCTCAAAGATCACTATGATACAGCAATAGCACAATCTATTAGCTGTCAATGAAGTATTATGGCCCTGGCTCTCTCAAGACACCTATTTGTGGACAGTGTTATAATAACCCTTCCATTAGGCATCCCCAAGGCAAATAACCTTGGCTTTAACAGAGTCAGTTTAAAATTCCTTAGAGTAACATTAAGAGAATATCTGGTTTGTGTCAGTTTAGGATCAACTACCAGCATTAGTCCCCTTCTGTAAATTGTAAGTAGCTGTGGATTTATTAGAATTATTTTATACATGCCCACAGGTAAATATTAAATACAAAGGATGTGAAAACTCATATTGCTTTCTACTTCCTACATGGAATATATATGGATTAATGGACACCTGACAGGTCTGAGCATTTTAAAACAGGATCCATTTTCTACTGTATATATTTCATTTCTTTTGTTGATGGTAATTACACAGTGCCACTTGAATTAAATTACACCAAAAGAAAAGAAAAGAAAAAGAAAATAAAACAGTAAACATGATAAAAAGTAGTCTAGATAACATTCCTATGAGTTGGTATGTCGTCCTATATAAATAGGTACAGCTACAATAAGATTAGGGGACTATCTAAAAAGCTGAGAAATGTTCACATGCTGTGTTTTGTTTGTCTCCACTGCATTTCCTGCTCTTCAGGTATCAGTATATTTAATACTCAAAGTTAAGTCCAGGACCAAGTATTTTTAAACTTATGGGATGTTCAGAGCAAGTCTTTTCTTCAGGTCTCCTCTGTTGTTTAGACAAAATAAATCTGATTATGCTCCCCTAATATCAGCTGAACTGCTTTGAAAACTACAAGAGTTTCCCTATGTATATAAAACCAGCTAAGGTTGTTTTTTGCACCTTCTGCAAGAGAACAGCTCTAAAGCTACCTTCCTTCAGAGGTAACAATCAAGGTCAAACTCTATTTAAATACTTTGAAAAATCAGAGGTACCTGCAAGTATTAAAAATAAACTACTAAAAATCCTATTAACATTTCAAATATTTTGGCCAGTATACTGGTCATGGTATTTCTCCTGAATCCAGCTTAAATATGTAATACAAACGGCTTTTGTTGCTGAAACACAGCAAACGATTGAATTGAATGTTGTGAAATCGGAAGAAGTTTAGCTGGTTCTGTAAGCACAGCTTTTATACAACTTTATTTTCTGTTGATTTTTAGCAGTAGTAGATCATTGCTTAAGCAGGAATAAAAGCATTCATGTGATGGGAAACTACACGAGCAGTCCCCCAGCGAGGTTCAGTGCCTCCACGCCGCCTCCCTGTCCCCAGAAGGGCTTTGAAGGAGCCAAGACAGTGATGGATCCCCTCCAGCCACTGCCCCCAGGACTCCTCTGCTCAAGGAAGGTTTACACATTCCAGAGGAAGAAAGCACCTGCATTAAAGTAACTCAGTGCTAAATTGGCCAGTACTCTTAGCTTAGTTTTGAAGAGTCCCCTTTCCACTCCCTCATCACCTGCAGTTCTTGACCTCCGTAGAGGGTTTTATAGGAAGAAGACAAATAAAGAGAAAAAAAGCTGTGGAAGAAATAGTCTACCACGCTGCGATCCACCTCCTAATGGGTGCATTGGGATTTATCCCCTTGTCTAACAAAGGCAGAAGAGACAACTACTACCTGGGTCACAACTGGAAATATTTAAAACTCCGGTGCAGATTCACACTAAAGCCAAGAGTATTTGGCTCCTGTACAAATGCCGTCACTACCCCTGGGCAACTACCCTTCAGGACCAATCTTTTTAGCGAGGGAGCTCTGCTCTTGCCCAGCAGGTCCTGGCATAGCAGCCAACCCCTGACAAGAGAAAGAAGGTCCCGAGTAAGACTGGACAATACCAAAATTTTGCAGCAGCTATTTGGACCCTGATGTTCTCAGAGTTAGAAGCTGTGGGTCCAAAAAGTACAGCACAGTGAAAGATGGCTTCACCTTTCTTGTGACCCTGACAAGCTTTTTTCAAACCACTGCTAGGAAACTCCACATAGTTTCGAAGCAAACAATTAAGTTGAGGATTACAGCAGTTGTTTTCAAGTGTTCAGTTCTCACATACTGCACACTGTGAAGGCAATATTCACTGTCAATAAAGGGCACTTGACTTTTGGTTCATTCTCCCTTTAGCACTCCTCTTACAGTGATATTGGATACAAAGCCATTTTCTTTCATAGGGCAATACATGGCAGAATCTAGGATGTAATTTAAGGGGCTCAGTTGATATCATAAATTACAAGAAGTCTGCTGAAGCAGTTTATGAACGGCAGTAAAAACCTGAAACTGAATTACATCATTAGAATCATGCACCACATACATGTATTATTATTTATAATACAGACCTAAGTATCGCTATATTTTATAGACGAGGAAGATACCACAGGACCTTGTGCTAAACAGGAATAGGACTTCCACAGTCTCCTGCTAGCAGATGTGCTCCAATAATGGAATAGAAAAGCGATGTTTATGAAGTTACTTCGTAAAGGAGGAAAGACACCCAGGTCTCTAAGCCTGGGAAAGTGCAACATCACTGCAATGCTTTCTGCAAGATCAATTCCTTGTGCCACTCTCTGAGTAACATCTTTGCTCCACATACCGGAATTGAATTTGAGGAGGACACTGAGGATCTTAATTATTTCAGTACACAGAATCTGTGTCCATATTTCAGAGTACATATATAAATCTGATTTGAGCAATAGCTGTCAATCAGATCACTGTCTCTGTGCTTTTAAATTCTCTGGCTAGTACCATGGTCTAGCACAAGCACTTTAAATATACAGTTATGCAAAGACAGAAAGAATAATAAGAAAGCTGTAGTCTCACAGAACGTGAACAGTCTCACACAGTCTGTGAACGGTCCCAAATCACTTGCTCTCAGTTCGCTTAAGAATTTAGTTCCCCAAAATAAAGTAATGCACGGCCTGTGTTGAGACTCCAGACATCTCGTTCAGAAAATGGGCTTTGAAGGGGAAAGACCAAATAGGAACATTTTTGCAAATATTTTCATGCTAAATGTGCTTACTTCTCTGCCTTGCTACACTGGCAAAATAGGACAGGAGGCTCATAGCTGCACTAATAAGCATATTTTTATTGGCCTATCAAAAAGATAATTTTCTAAGCTTAAGCATAAAACCCCTTATTGAGAAGAAGGTCCCCAGTAAAACCAACAGGCCCTTGATGTAAAGTCTGCTTTCATCAGCAAGGTTATCAAGAGCAAGCCATGTGCACCTCCTGGTAACACTGAAAGTGCCTGGAACCAACAACCCTCCAGTTTGGGATTTCAGGGCCCTAAGGGAACAAAACATCTATTTATTACTGGATTGCAATACACTGAGCATCAAAACTAAGTTAGTACCTCTGAAATGGCAAGGCTTAAAGGCAAATAAGTTTATTTTGTTCCCACACTTGGTAATATTGAGGATCAAAATATGTAGAAAACCATTTCTGGCCTTTTAAATAATCATATAATTACTTGTCACCAGTAATGCATTGGCATTTTTTCACAACTACCAACCTGTTAAACCACTGACTGATCTGCCAGGTTCAGCTGAGGCTGCAGCTGGTGTCTGACAAGCAGGAGGAACTGATGTTCCTCACACTTGCACCAGCCCCTGGAGGAGGAAGAACAGTAAAGACAGGAGGGAAGAACATTTGTTGTTTATCCTCCAGAATTTGGCACAGTTTGAAAAGGGAGAGACTGGTGTGAGAGAGGTGGCTGAGGAGAGGTACTCATAACTTACCTTGCTGGAAGCTGCAAATAGCCTGAAATAAGCTCCTTTCTTTTCCTGCGGGAAGGGACAGGCTCCGCCAGAGCCCAGCCCAGTACTCCCCTGCCTGCTTTTCAGGCTGACATTTGCCCTTGAGCAGATATCTTCCTTCAGGTAACCAGATCCCCTTTGTGATATTCTGGGATCAAGAAAGTACCTTCTTTTGTTTTCCATGTTCCTTAACCTCAGTTGTCTCAGGCTTTGCTTTCACTTGCCCAAAGGATGCTCTACCCACTGCAAAACAGCAAGTCAAATTTTGTGTAATTTAGAGTGTAAATTCCCAAGTGGAGACAATGCCCCTTGAGTGTTTATTGCAGAAATCGGTTCTCTGGTCTGTGCTTAGGGTTGACCGTGCTTACTTTACTTTGCAGTAAGACTAAATTGCTTTGTGTCAGTTTGTTTTTATAGCAAGCTGGCTGTATATATTAGCTGTCCTGCAGTAGAAACTGTTTTCCAGTGGAAATGATGGAATGGTATTTCTGCAATGACTTTGGGTATTCACTTTACTTTCCTAATGGGTCTGTAGCAATGCAGGATTTTTTCTTGGGGTCCTCCCCCTAATAATGAGGAAAGATGCCCATGCCGCAGATGAACTAATTGATAAAGACATTATATTAAGAATTTTTAATGTTATCTCATGTTTTAAAAAGACACATTTCCTTTAACTCAACCTACTCCTGGGAGAGTAAATGTGTAAAATACTTAGCTAACAGATTTTTTTCCAAATTCTGTATATTAAACTTAAATAATTTGGAATCTTTTGGTAACTGAAGGCATGTCCATTACAAGTAAATACAATGTACAAATGTGTGTTTATGTAAAACGCTTAAACCCCCCCCCCGAAACTCCTGTTAACCATCATTCGCAAAATTAATGTTCTCACAGCATTTGTAGTAGGGAGACCTCTTGGCCTGCGCTGGGCTTTGGCTACCCTCTTGTTCAAACCCTGCTCAGGCTCAGTGGGAGGAAGCCTGAGAGGTCTGCAGAGGAGGTCAAGCGCATTGCCAAATACTTGCTTGCTACCGTGGGCAACCAGATTGTGTAACCTCAGTTTTATACTTATGGATTTTGAACCTGTTAGGTGTTAGCAGGGTTGCAAGGTGACCCCACTCTGGATTTGAGGCAGGACTATTAGGAGACCTGTGCCAGCTCTAAAGAAGAAATCCAGGTGGAAAGCGAGGCTGGGAAGAGGTGTTCCTCCCTGGAGAGATGGGAGGACGGGGCTTGCCATCAGAAGCTTTGTTTGTTTGACTCTGCTGGCGGTGGGACTGGTTGCAGAAAAGAGGGATTGCCACCACAGCCATCTGCGTTGCACAGACACGCAGTCCTGGGACATCCCTGGGGTATTGTCGGGGGGTGACTTAGGGCACATAATTGTCACATGCTTGAACTCCAGAGGCCTAAAAGAGAAAATATATTTCTAATCCAAGGACTAAGTTTTTAAAATGCAAAAGCACTTTGGGGAAGCCATTACTTTTTGAATGGTTCCTCTTTGACAAACATAACGCCCGTCTAGGAATGTTTATGTTTTCATTCCAGAAAATTAACAGATATAGTATCACTTGAATCAAGGCACTTCACAGAAAACACTGTTTATTGCCTCCTTTCACACAGAGGGAAGTTTCTGAAATTTTCTGAGGAAACTACGTGGCAGGTAGGGATGCCAACATACTAAAGTGCATGAATGAAATGAATGTGTTAGCCACAATCTTAGCACTAAGCACATATACTTAGGTACAGGGATCCTGTTTGGGGGAAAAATGCAGTTTAGAAAGTAACCGAGATGATATATCTCAATGACATTTGAAAAAAAATACTAGTTATTTCTTATGATTTGGGGAATTTCCCCTTCTTATACAAAATGTCATCTATCAAACTCATAAGCATGTGAATCTCTTTGACTATACTATTGCTCAATCTGCCTGTTCATAACTCAGCCTCTTATTCCATTATAATGCTTGAATGACTCACATGCAATGTTTCCAATCCACTTTTCTTATCTTGTGAAACTTTTTAACAAAATGTTAGCATTTGCGGGCACCAGATGTTTTGACATAAGGAGAAGCAATATGTAAATTTTAATCCATGCTAGGAACAATAGCCTGGAGGCACCTTTTTCTTATTACATGAATCATATACTTAACCACAATGTGGTGGATTATATCAAAATCATCACCACCCTGCATATAGAACACTTGTCTTGTGGTTGCCAATTAATGAAACTGATATAAATTCAACTTGATGGGTACCAGTGATTTAACCAATAAGCCTTAGCATACTTCACTGTTGCAGCCTCCTTTATAATTAGACTTTTGGTCTGATTATTATCACAACTTCATACTTTTTCTCTAATCTCCCATTGGTTGTCAGAACAAATGATGCTGACATTAAATCTGTTTGTCTGTCAATTGCAAATATCACTACTTTTAATCAAGCAGTGTATCGCATAGTGCTTTTCTAATCTCTGAAATACTTTTGATTTTATTTTCTGATACTGTTTATTTAATCATCAAGTGTCTGAGTCTGCAACAGGCTGAGCATTGCCTTTCTTCAAAGTGAACCGAGGGCTCTCAGTCCCTCACAAAGGAGCTGAGTACCTTTTATGATCAAATCCTAAGTGCATAATAAATATGTAAAAAAGCAAAGCTTCTTTGCATGGCTAATCACTGAACTTTAAAAAATATTTATAATAATATTCTGTTTTAATACTGATAGGGGTCTCTTAATGATTTGATGAAATAAAGAGCCTGGAGAACATCTTTATTACAAATAGAATGTTTATCTGATGTACACAAACAATGAGCACTATTTTACATGAAACAATGAACTATTACAAAACTATAGCTGAAATATATATTACTACTCAACAACTTTTGCATCATTTCATGCACAGAAAGCACCAAATACCTTCTAAAGAAAGCAGCACTTTTGATATTAGGAATTCAAAATGCAATCCGGATCCTTACTTAATTCATTAAGTAAGAGTATCTTTTAGTGCCAAATGCTACCTAATTATCAGCTTTAAAAAAATGTTTTACATCTTAAATACAATATTCTGTTTATCCTAGATTGTCTGGGGAACATCTAGTACATTAAAAGGTTTTTGTAGAGCTTCTTAGTGATTTAACTGATATCATCATGCCTGCTAGCAATTTTGCAACATTCTGAAAACACTTTCCATAAATCAAAGCCTTAGCAGCAGGAATAAGCAGATGGCAGGAGACCATATTAAAGAATGTATCAATTATTTTTATTAATGGGAGGCTACTGGATCATGATGTATCATAATGGACTAAATGTTTAGCAGTTGTGAAGTGTTTCGTCTGTTAGGTATCATCTCAGATGTTCTTAGCGGATGTTATTATATTGTTTTGTGATGGCATTCTTTGAGGGACCGGATAGTGAAGTTTCACAAGGGACATATAAAGAGATCTTTTAATTTCAGTCCTTTAATTGCATTCATATAATAAACATAAAATACCAGCATGTATAAAACGTAATTTTAAAAAGATTGCATGTACACTGCGTAATAAAGTACATTCTGTCTGCATACATTGACTTAGAAAACAAGATACTATATGGTTAACAATGAAAAATAGCAATTATTATAAAAATATTCTACAGTCTCATAATAGTAATGTAAATGCCTTTACTTATCTAAGAGACTTAACACAATTTTAAATTACAATAATTTTACATCCTCCATTCATATATACAGCCCTATTAAAGTCAAAAGGTATTATAATAACAATGGTCTTATTAAGATTAAATGACTGAATTATATTTAGTTATTTTACTATATAAAGCAACTGTGTTCCTGTTTGTTAAAACTGTTTCCACTTTCTGTAGCTTTTCACACTATCCACGCTATGCACAACGAAATAATTTAGGTTCCTGGTCTTAGTATAATATCTATATCCATTTCATGAATTAAACAGGATGATAATATTTCAACTCCCTTTCCTTTTGTGTAATTATCAGTCCGGTGTTTTGTGTATTCTGCAGGAATATGTCCACCAGCTTCGAACAGCTGCTACTGAAAACAAACAAGAACTCCTCATTTAATACATCTTGACAAAAATAGCCAGTTCCCCTCACCCCCTGCCCTGCTTGAGGTGAAACTCTGTAAGTCTTTAAATTCTTTTCTAGGCCCAGAGCCACAGACATATTATGCATCTCTTTCATGAGATTTCATTAAACAGATCTCTGTAGGAAATAGCTAAAAAGTGTATTTCGCTTGCACCGCGTTTTAGTCCAAGAAAACTCACATGGACAGCAAAGAAATTCTGCCTGAGGAAGGATATCAGGATTTGTCCCTGTAGTCATGAAATCCCTTTCCTCTGTGCAAGCCAGTAAGACCATGCTTTGCTCTGCTCTAATAGTCCTCTCAGCTTCCCAGCAGACTCACCTAACCTGGGGTGGGAGAGGCAGTGGTTACTCCAGAAAGTCTGGGATATGGTTACCAGCACACACATCTCCTAAATGCCTTCAGTACCACCTATTTATCCCCTGAATGTCCTAGATTACTGCTTCTTGCACCCCGTATCACCACTTAATTTCAAGGGTGATGCTGTAATACAGGTTATAGTTATTAGCTATATATTAATTATGATGACTTCCTGCTAGAAAAAATGTAATGGTAGTGAAACAACATTGCCATAATACACACCTACAGGTATGGATGCATTTAGTGTTTTGGGCGAGGGGGTTGGGGATTTTGTGTGAATGAAGAGAGCTTCAATATGTTTAATGATAGACGCAATACGGTATATTGCAAAAGAAGCATTCACCATTTTCTGTTAAGTTTCTCATGCAGGAAGAGCAAAAAAAATCTGGTGCTTCAGACTGAAGCAATTGTCAGAAGAATGAAAATCAACTTGAAAAAATTTAATGGATACACTATAATGTTTTTTTAGAACAGTGCTTACAAAAGTGATGAAATTCAGGATGTTACTTAATATAGTTCAGAAGTATGGTCTAACTCCCATGTAAAAGTTCAATGGGAAAATCATGTAATACATTCATATTTAATTTCTTTTTCTCCATTATGAGCAATCCACACTGGTGTATTTAAAACTAATGTATTAGAAACTGCAGTACAAGGACAAATGGCGTATGATATCAATCAAGTATCCCCTCCTTTCATCAGCTGAAATGGACAATACGCATCCTACACTAGACATAATGTGGGCATAAATGTTACTTTTAATTCATCATATTTTGTATTCAAATGTCAATATTAGCTAGTCTTTGGCAAAACTATGACAAAGTGGTTCCTCTTCTAATAAGCTCAATTTATAGAAGCACTCCAATTAAAATGCTCATCAGTTCTATGTTCAATTACCTTTGATTAATATTCATTTGTCTTTCCATTCCTTTCTTCCATGCTAAAAAAAAAAAAGAAAATGACCAGAAGACTCTTCGTTGTTGTTATTATTTTTAACCATGCAGTAGAAGCACATCTTAGCTGCTTCTGAGGGTCAGGTGTGGGCTGGGCTGTCTGGGACCCCACACATATGCAACAAGATCAGTTCTGCTCTGTTCAGCTTACATACAAGTAGTTTGCATAGACTCGTAGAAATCCTTGAGTTTCCTAAAAACATAAATATTCTTGTGAAATTGGATACTCCACCATCTTTCGTAGCCATCTGGATGTAATTTATCATCCCACTGCTAACTTTCCCATTAAGAAACTATCGTGACACTATCTGGGTTGGTCAGGAATGGGCTACGGCCCTGGAGGAACACGAACCTCACAAGGACTGTGAGGAGGACCCAGGTACCAATAACAGAAGAGACAACAGGAAGAAACAGTTTCTCTGTTCTTGGATAATATGTTTAAAACATTAACACAAACAACAATCCATTTTAATCTCTTCTTACTATTTCCAATCCTGTGACACTTCCGGGGCGTGAGGCAGGCTCAGTGGCAGCAAAATTAATACACACTTTTGAAACATATTTTGAATCATTAGAGAACTCCCTAATGTGATCTTTTGGCTCTTGTTGAGGAAGAGCTATGGAGAACCTGTGCCAGCTTATTTTCCCATGTATTAATATTACAATTAGAATGATTTCACTTAATGTCCTCCAGGAATATACATTACTCTCCAGAATTTCACTGTGTATAGAAATCATGTGCCTTCTACCTGCCCTCTAACTGCCAAGCCTTTACTGAGTCATCAAAACACGTTTTCTGAATGACCCCTCCTAGCAAGCTAGTTATGAGAAGCAGTGCATCACATCAACACTTCTGAGTATCCCCCTCGGTTTGAAAAGTCTTCCTTTTCAGCTGTTCTGTAGTGAATCCAAAGCCAAATTTGAAATGAAATTCTCTGTTTCAAGTGTATGCAATGGGAATCTTGCCATTTCCCTCCATTTCCAAATGGATCGAAGGCAGGTATATGGATAGAGTCCCTTTTGAAAAACCTTACTGTGCTGCCAAAGGACACTGAAAGCGTTGTCCAGAAGCACACTGTCTTGTCTCTGAATTCTGACCTCTTCCACACAAAAAAGGACAGTCTGAATATTCTTGGAGTAAGCAGCTGACGTAGCACTGTCACCAGTAGTGCTTGTTTTAAATTGTGCTAATTGTAACACAGAGTATCTTTGCTGAGCCTTGTACATCCATACAGTCTTTCTGCTGCAATGTCATATCTTTTTCTGAGTTTGTTTGAGTCTCTGTCATTATGTTAGTTTCCATTTTTCTTCTGTATCATTAAAACATATATTAAAAGTCTGTTCTTTTTCTACAAAGGAAATTTAAAAAAAAAAAGAATTCCATGAAAA
>WAAD01012733.1:1983-17256 GCA_013389945.1 Fregata magnificens
ATTATGCTTTTTACCTTCGCCTCTGACTCCTCCAACCTTACAGACAGATTTGGCAAATTTTCAGCTGTGGACCTGACTGAAATGCAAGAAGCAAAACCTTTTTCTAAAGCCATCCTAAAATTGTCACTCTGATAGGAAAGAACTCTATCACTGTACTAGGCACTGCATAACTAGAAACGGTCTTTTATTAAAAACATACTATACCCATTCAAACATAATGCAATTAAGCAATTAAAGCATGAGAAAACAGTTTGGAAAAGAGGAGAAACAGACACAAAATTGAAGTGGAATCAGCTGCACAGATCACTGCTTCAGGGGAGAAGAGGGTGAGAGGAGTTGAATAGAAGGAAAGAGGAAATGAGATACAGGGGAGGGCAAGGCACAGCAAAACTAACTTACAGAGTAAACAGTTCTATTCTGTCGATAAAAGTCACCCCAGAATTCAAATTTTTTTAAGGATTATTTTTAGTGCACACACAATACTTGAAACAGCAGAACCTCAAAGTCTTGTCACAGGCTGTAAGTGCCCCAACACACAGAATAACAGGCACCAAGGCTGGCTGCAGCAGGGGTACAGATCCATGGCAGTGCTACCAGTATTTACTAGAAAGAGGCAGCTGTTAAAGTGCTCTTGCACTCTTGTGATAACTGAGATCTTGCAATCTGTCACCATCATTAAAAGCCAAGGACCTGTCCTCAGCAGCCAAGCTGAGGCAACTCAAGGAAGAGCAAGACTTTCACAGCTGTTCCAGTGATGGGCACCACCCAATCTAGAGGAGAAAGAGCCTGCAATCAGCAGTCCATACTGGCCCCACACTGAATGAATTCTTGCTTCTTTTCCCACTCCTGTGCTGCCATTCCTACTGTGATTACAGATATCTGTCCTGCCAGTGCTCCCCAAGAAATGACAAGGTGGGAAGATACCATTTTTGATGGCTTTACTTCGGCAGTCCATCTACCCACCATTTTGGGTGGCAGTATCTCCTCTGCATCTCATACTCCCTGAAGCATCTTGCATCAGTTTCCAGTAGAAATATAAATCAACTTCATTCCTGTTCAGCTCATTTTCTTGTAATTACAAGCTAAATGGAAAATACGTCAAAACCCTCAAACCCCAAATATCTGCCAGTTTGTCCAGACTCAGAGTCATGAGGAATTCCCGGCTAAGCTAAGGGAATTCAGGATTCTTGGTGCCATGCTGTGACCAAGTGAAGTCACTTCTCTTTAAAGGCACTGATGCATATTAGACCATAATTTATGCCCTCAGGAGGACAATGTCTTAAGACATGCTTTTAGCATCCTCCTAAAATATGCTAAGCCCTCCTAAGATTTGCCCTTAACATCCTTTTCTGAATCATTCTTAACGCTACTTCCAAGACAGAGTCAGATTACAGAGAGGTAATAATGTATAACACAAGTATATTATATTGTTAAGAGAGATTCAGAGTTGACTTTATTCTCCTATCCTAATGGATATAAATCTAGACAAGAATATGAAATTACAAAGAAACAATTAACCTTAATGGCGAAGAAATTGCCACTAATTTAACCAAAATTGTAATTAAGTACTAGAGTAAAAGGATTTGGACACAGTACACTGAAATATGGAGCAAAATATATTTGCTAAGATGCACATTATCAATTTACATAGCAATGTTACTGGTACTTTGGCCTTGTGACTCTTCTGATGTTATTTCCTGGCTATTGCGAATTAGCTTATAAGAACTTTATAACACTTATGATAGCTTTCATTTCAAATGAAAAAAGACTTCACATCTCATTTTAAGATCAACCTCCATGGTAAAGAAATTCATGCATGCAGGATGCCTGTGACGTGCTTTAGAATTGGAGGTGCAAAAGGGCTGCAGGTGACAGCTATTAAAAGCTTAACAGTCAGCTTCCAACTATACTGTCAGTCTCATTAATTAATCAAGCATTTTTCTTCTCTGGTAGATTTAAGAGCACCTGCTTCAGTCAGACAGCCACCACGTTCTGACTATGCAACACCAATATCATTGCTCTGCCAGGCTTCCTTAACTGAGACATGGATCTTGCCTTTCCAGAAGAAACTAGAAAGTAAAACCTGTTCATATACAGGTCACAGCACCAATCTGCAGAATTTTGTGAAGTCTAGGTGAAACCCAGCTGTGCAATGTGATGTAAAAATCCAGGGTAAGACACAGCTCCCGTCTTGAATGGCTTACAGTTTATTTTGGAAGTTTTCCCACTCTTTCACCTCTTCATTAGAAGATGAAACACAGATTCCATCAAGGATCCTTCCTTTCACAGTGTTCTCCTGGATGCTCCCCACCAGGAAGAAAACTGGTAGATTAGCTTCAAATTCTATGCTCTTTTGCAAAAATATTTAAGAGATAAGAGCCTCTTACCAGTGGTCTCACACTCTGAAGACAGCCCTTTGTGGATAGTCAAAATCCAAATCTATGCTTAATCTACCACTCACGTCCCCCCATAAACTGAGATAACTTCCAAACAAATATCTCATCAATCATTTGTATTTCTGGAGGGGGGGTGGGGTGGTGTGTGTGTGGAGGAGTTTTTATTTAAAAACCCTATATTTTGAAGTTCTGGAATTGAATCATCCTTTAGACTAGTTTTCGTTCACAATTAAAAGGACTGGCAGAGCAAGAATGCTGGCATTTTTTTGTTCAGTTTGTATCTCTATAAGTAGTACCCACTGTGGCATATACTTGCCAAAGCCAATACGAAGACTTAAGTAAAGTTTGTCAAAACAAGGCCTTAACCACTTGACCTGGAAATTTAAAATTATAATGTGCAGCCACCTTTGAAATGGTGGTGTTTTGCAGAGTTCTAACCAGTCCTAAAGAATGGAGTTCTGAAAAATTCAGTAAGCTGTTTGGAAAATAGCAAGCAGTAGAACAACAATTCTTCCTCTTCCAGAAGTCTTCCAGGTCACAGGGTGTGTTCAGGAATAAACAGAAAATGGACTTGTGGATCTGCTGCAGTTCCTTCTCTCTTCTCCTTCTTCTGTTCTTAGAAGGTACTCATTTAAAAATATTTGCAAACCTAAATCATAGTTGCGTTACTCACAGGTCTTGTCATCATCCCAAGTTTGTGGTACTAGAAGCTAAACAGACTCAACCTCACAATATTTACCTTGTTTCTTAGCACTAATCTACTCACTACACAGAGCTTACGCATAAAGGAGTACATTTAAATTCTTTGTCCTTTAAGACTTGTGTGCAACAAAACTATTCACATTAAAAAAAAATTACCTTTTTCTGCAGTTGAAGAAATAGTAACTGAAAGAGAAAAAAAACATATATGGTAAGTAAAACCGTATTGAATCAAAAGTTTGGCTACAATTGAGATATGAGATAGCTGACTTGTTCCAGAACATACTTCAGGTGTTAGTAGAGCCTCCCTACCCTGCCTCTGAGTTAGTATTCCTCCTGCTAGCCCTTGAGGCTTGGTGAGTCAGTGGAAGAGCTGAAGACATCCAGTACCCTGCACAAACCAAGCGAGCACACTCCTTTTCACAGACATTAATTAGCTCATAATTTATGCATGTTCCCCTTCAGGCAGACACCTAGCAAAGTTTTCTGAGGCATGTCAACAACTAGGCCAACAGGTGTACCATTGGAAAGCAGAAAATAAAATAAAAAAAAGGTCTTACAGAAGTCCCTGTGAAACTGTGTTACATGTAACCTACTTCCCTCTCTTAGTTTTTTTCCCACTACTTCCCTCTTCCTGTCACATGTTATTTTTGACTTTTTTCCCCAACCTGAATTCTTCAGGCATAGTTAAGACCTTTCCAGTGCCTTCTCTCCTACATCCTCATCTCCTTTTATCCCAACAGCAAATTCTATTGTTCAAATCTACCTTGTGTACTGCCTGACTAGTACATCCTCCTGCCCTCAGGCTTCTCCAAAACCTTCACACTTCATTCATCAGTTCAGGTAAGATGCTGAACAGAGAGCTGCTGTACATATTAGGTCGCTTTGTTCGTATCACTCCCCTTGCTGGAGTCTCTTCCTTAGACACCGAATTCCTGAAATTCAATGAGAAAAGGCTATTTTCCCGACTCTTTATCTTATACAGCAAGTTTAAGCTTCTGGTCATCGGCATGAGCAAAACGTTAACAGAGCACACCCTGCCTACTGCAGTTCTCCTCACTTCACATTGTCTCCTCTCTCTCAGCTCTGATATTTCTACAGTCATTAGTCTGTGTGCCAGTTCAAAAGAGCTTTTTCCTGATGCACACTAGAGTCTTAAATCTGCAGGGCTTCATTATGCATTGCAGACTTCCTTCTGAAGGGTTACTTTAGTCACGGAGATGGCATGTGTCTCACTTAACTGCAGATATCTATAGTAAAAGGGTCTACAACTATATTATGCAACCATGCCTCTTTTTATAGTCAACAAGAGACATAATGAGGTGATATCTCGATGTATAGATGACCTCTTTTTGTTCGGATATGTGTTTTTTGTTTGGTGCTTTTTTTCCCCCTCCCCCTTCCTCCCCCTCCCTCTTCCCCTTCCTTAAAATATCCACTTGGCACCCTCTATCTGTCCATGGAAGCCTCTACGAAGTTAATGGAAAAGGTTTTGGTTCCTTCCACCTAAAGAAGGAAAAAATTACCATTTAAAATAGAATAAGGTTGGCTTCAAACTAAAGGAGGTCAACCCTAAAGAATAGCTTAATTTCACATTACTTATGTATACTTGTACATCCTCCTCCCATGTTTCTGTCCGAAACAGGGACACAATCCACACAGAAAAACAGACCTGAAGCACACAATTACCTGCAAAGTATGCATGTAAATATAAGAACAGGTCCAGTTGTGTCATGATACAGTCTCAGTACTACTTCACTGCATGCTACAGAAGTCACATGATTTTTAAAGCAAATCCTATGAGTGTTTTTGCTTGAAATTTTACTAATGCATTATTTCTCCAGTTAAAACTTTTTCAACAATACAAGGAGAAGATAAAATCACTGAAAAGGTGAAAATTAAAACAAGCTTGCTGAGTAGGGTTGTTTATTCAACTTCAAAAAAATACTAAGAGTACTTTAGATTAAGCTTTGTCTTTGGCTCCTCATGTATCTTAACTAAACACCTTTGCACAAGCTGGACAAACATGGAATCATAGAATCATTTAGGTTGGAAAAGGCCTTAAAGATCAAGTACAACCATTAACCTAGCACTGCCAAGTCCATCACTAAACCACATCCCTAAGCACCACATCTACAGTCTTTTAAATACCTCCAGGCATGGTGACTCAACCACTTCCCTGGGCAGCCTGCTCCAATGCTTGACAACCCTTTCGGTGAAGACATTTTCCCTAATATCCAATCTAAACCTCCCCTGGCACAACTTGAGGCCATTTCCTCTTGTCCTATCGCTAGTTACTTGGGAGGAGAGACCAACCCCCACCTTGCTGCAACCTGCTTTCAGGTAGTTGTAGAGAGCGATGAGGTCTCCCCTCAGCCTCTATTTCTCCAGGCTAAACAACCCCAGTTCCCTCAGCTGCTCCTCATAAGACTTCTGCTCTAGACCCTTCACCAGCTTCGTTGCCCTTCTCTGGACACACTCCAGCACCTCAATGTCCTTCTTGTACTGAGGGGCCCAAAACTGAACACAGCATTCGAGGTGCGGCCTCACCAGTGCCGAGTACAGGGGCACGATCACTTCCCTAGTCCTGCTGGCCACACTAGTTCTGATACAAGCCAGGATGCCATTGGCCTTCTTGGCCACCTGGGCACACTGCCAGCTCATACTCAGCCGGCTGTCGACCAGCACCCCCAGGTCCTTTTCTGCCGGGCAGCTTTCCAGCCAATCTTCCCCAAGCCTGTACCGTTGCATGGGGTTGTTGTGACCNCTGGCCACCAACTGGATTTAACTCCATTCACCACAACTCCTTGGGCCCGGCCATCGAGCCAGTTTTTTACCCAGCGAAGAGTATGCCCGTCCAAGCCATGAGCAGCCAGTTTCTCCAGGAGAATGCTGTGGGAAACAGTGTCAAACAGTGTCAAACATGTATTTCCCTAGACAAGAAATATAAAAAAAAGTTCTCAATTATCCTCTAGCGGGATAGGAAAACAGTGTTATCTATAAAACTACAGGAATTTTTTTGTAAGTAATTCTGGTTAAAGCACTCCAGAATCTGTAGCCTCATTTCTGCTCTCAGTACAAAATAAAATTGTGAGCCAAATGTGATGTTTGAAGATGCAAAATAATGAACAGTCTTTACATGCAGGGAAAAAAGCTTAAGATTGTATCACCTGTGAGACTTCATCAAAAAGATCCCTAAATAAACTTCATAAAAATTAATTAAAACTACACAGCACCAGGAAGAAAATTTTCTCTTTCGTACCTAGGTCCCTTAGGTCAGAATGCAGTTATTAGACTGTGCAGAACAATTTTAGTTGGGCAAACTCCTGCAGTCTTAGGTAAAAGCCAACACTGAAACACTTGTGATTTTCATCCTGTCTTATCATCCTCAAATGAAATAAAAATAAAAAATGGCCAGTTCTCTTCTGCCTCAGAAGTTCATGCAAGCTAAGTGTTTCTGTTTCTATCCGTTTCACTGTTGTTATTCCCATTGTCCTATAGATTAAATGAACAACAATCCTACTACTTGCTCAAATTCACTCAGCAAATGGCAAATTGACAGATCTACACTACAAAGTGAAGCCCTCCTTTAAATAAATTAGCATGTAATCTTTACATAAAATAGACCTTTAAGTATTTGCTAGGCTGGCAATCTAACAAGCAGCTTTATACAATCAAGAAATCAATTCTAGCTCTTGAACTCTGGTTCAGGAAAAAACCCCACAGAACAAGACATTACCATTGTGGCCCACCATTACTGGCCTGTAGTTTAAGTTACAAGCTTAGCTCTCTATTGCTTTTCTCCTCTACTGCTTCTAACCACTTAGATATTGCCATCACCTTCTGCTAAATTAATACCATTTTCACTTTAAAAATTTCTAAAACACGGTTTCTTGTTTGGGGGGTGGGATGGGGGAAAAAGCAGCGCTGTCTTTTTGCTTATTGGCATTTTTTTTTTAACAAAATAAGCACTGCATATGATTCATATGTTACCCTTCAGGATGCAACAGCACTATACACTAGATTAGATGCATCAGCACAAGTTAGTGCCTTCAGCACTGCAGTCAACAACACAAACCTGTCCATATTTCAGAAACGTAGGCATTGTAAAACAGCTGTTCTTTTGAGGATTTAAAAATATATCCCCATATCAGTCTGTTGCTCAGCTACAAAAGGAAAAATAAGAACAAAAATATTCTTAGGATTGGCTTCTTAATATTAAGTTTCTGGTTTCTCAAGAAGACTTATGAAGTTATAGCAAGATATTGCTAGGGAAGGATAAAAATATGACTAGACAGTGAAAGCTGCAGTTCGCTTCACTGCGAAGAGCTCAGAAGCAGGCATTTGCGTGCTTGCGCACACAGTGAGTTTCAACTATGGCCTCATAATTTCAAAGGATTGAACATGTCAACGTTACGGCACCGAGCAAGTTGAATGAAGTGAACGAGCCCTGTCTGTCTGACTGCAGAGCTTTACCTTGGCTACTTCAGGGTTTCCAAAATCAGCCTAAGCAAAATCAGCTCAGCAAAGCCTGCCTGTGAAGAGAGGTAAATGGGCCTACACTGAACTTCATGCTGCTGCAGCTTGTCCAGGGATGTACAGGCCCAATACGCTCTGCTAGCTGGTCCTGCACCACTGAGCAGCTTACATGTTGGACCTCCCAACGCTTTGGGGTCACTGCAATATGAAGCACATAAAACTAAGTATGTGGTTTCACTTTCTGCAGAATACTACCTCCAAAATACATGATACAGCCTTTTATTAGGCTGGATTCAAATGTAGTTTTTAACTTGGTCAGCGTAGAGGACAAGCAGAAATTCCAGGTTTGACTTTAACAGAGGAAAAAGTTGTCTTAGTTTTGATTTAGTCACCTAGCATCACCCCCGGGCAGCACACCTCTTTCTAGATACTCTTCCTTACATTGTTGTCTGTTATCTTTCATCTCACCTATGTCACAGGAATGAAAGAGGCGGAAGCCTATAGATTATCACAGGAAACAATCCTGCAGACATAGGGACATCATTAGTTGTATAACAAATGAGCCTGGGGGGGGGAAATGTCATTTGTTGGAAGCATTCTTCTTGGAGTATGAACTGACAGAGGTGCAAATTTCAGAAAACTTTGGAGAATTTTTAAGGCTGCTTCAAGGAAACGTCCCAGAACATCTTGGAAGAACATGTATGTTTAGAGAGCTGGTTTGCTTTCAGTTTCAGGCTTATTTTCAGGATTGCTATGAAGTGTTCAACCACCTTCCAAATCACTGCATAATACAAAAAAACCCAAATCTCTCTATTCTGAGGCAAAGAGGTGGAATATCTGCCAAGACCTTGCAAGAGGCATGCTAAAAGATGACACATTTGCCTTCAACCTTGGAAGAAAAAAACCCCCACCGCTCTATAAAACCCACACACCACATCTCTCTACTCCCCTAAAAGGCATACTCCAATCAAAGCCAGATATGCTCCTTGCAGAGCGAGAAATTAAACTGCAACTAATGTAAAAGTACAGAAAAGGAAAAGAACTGATCTTGTTACTGATGTGCTATGTTTATTTCCCCCTGCCCCCTCCCACGATGGCTCCTAGCAGGAGTCATACTTTGGGTATTACAGCCTTTCCATGAATCTCAAGAGTAACATTCACATTTTGGCTGACATTCCTCATGGGTGGGAAGAAAGAGTGATAAATGTGCAATTGCATCCCTTCACCAGATGTACAGCCTTAACTCTTCTCAGTTTTTAAGGAAAAGGGTTAAGAGAGATATATGTACACATATGCATACACACACACATACATTTTTCCAGAAGTTACCAGTACTCAACAGAAACTCCCTACTGGCACTACCCTATCTGCAAAGGCAAGCACCACTGACATTATCACAAGTTTTTCATTTGTTCAGAGAATGGCATTTAATTGAAAGTGTAACTTAGATTTATGGTAACGTAATTCCCATTTGCAAATGCAGACCTTAATCACTAACAAGAAGATGGTAGAAACATTACTTACTGACGCAAGTGGGACAGACAATGAATGAATTTCCTTGAGCAAAGACTCATTTGACTTCTGTTACAGGTCACTGCCAGAGCATGAAGACCTTAGCACCTCTCCACTGTTCTTTAAAAGCTGTAATTCTGTGACCTTTCCACACTGAGCTATTTCTTATTTCCTGACTGGCAGGCACCCACTAGGTGCTTTCCTCCCTAAGCAGCAGGGAGTTGTTTTTAGACAAATGACTCAAGATGACTGAGTTGACAGCATCACGTAGCCAAAAGCCAACGCAGGAAGATGCTGCCAGGTCCCTGCCAAAAGGCTATGGGGGCCCAGGAATTGCACACGTGATTTGCCACCAGCTGGAATGAATGTCCACTGCAGAAATTTGAGCCATACAAACCTAAAATTGTTTTATCTTCATATGGTGCTAGATTGACGTATTTTTTTTTTACTCCAGATCTCCAGGAATAGGACACAGGTTTTTCCACAATGCACTGCTAGGTAATTCAGAAAGTAATGTTTTATAGAATGGTGAGGCAGTAGAGGTGGTTCCACAGGCCTTTGTGCTGCACCGGCACGAAGAAGCACGCATTGCCACATCGTGTGCCCCAGCAGTAGCACTGCCTGGGGCTGGCCTGCAGCATGGGTGCACCATCGCCCAGGTCTAACACAATGCTTGTCTCAGAGGCATAGCGTGTGGTGGACAACTGTTGCTGCAAGGGTGTATGAAGTTACCCCTCTTAACCATGTACCCACTATCCTATGGCAGACAAACATAGCAACAGCGAGCACTTGCCTTCCCAGGCTCTTCAGGTCAGGTTTGAGTTGCCAATGAAGGCAAGTTTGAGTGACCACAAACAGCAGGGAATTGCAGTGAAGGGTGAACAGCAGTGAATGGCCTCTCACTGTCCCAGGTTATGCACAGTCAGTCATGAGAGGAAAAAGAAACACTCCCAGGGCCACCGATGCCTTAAAGCAGTGCAGCCGTTTGCACAGGCACATGAGCTAGAGCCCAAACTCCTCACACACACTGTGCACAGCAACATCACTTGAATGAGCTACTTTGCCACTTCAAGTGATCACAAGATGATGCCTTCAAAGGCACTGCAGGGCGTGTAGGGGGGGAGAAATCTGGAGTGGGAGGAGAAAGGAGGAAGAAAATGCAGCCAGGGAAGAGACACCTTGCTGCAAGGGGGATGCTCTGTTGTTTATGGCCACCAGATTTTCTGTGTTCATGATCGCCATGCCTATTGCCACAGGATTCAAAGAAGCATTATCACAGGGACAGGTAAAATGAATTAATATTTCCAATAAGGCAGTTCAAGCTGCACTGCAGACCTTTTCTGTTATTTGTTACCAGCCATTGTTATGATTTGTGTTATGGTTAAAACAATATTAACATAATTCTTTCACAATAACAAGTAATTTAGAGCAGCCAAAGGCTTGCTGCCCAGAAAACATTCTCTTATCACAATAATAAAGGAGTTTTTTTATTTAGCCAAGGTCTTTTCAGCCTCAATGCAGACAGTACGTGCATAAATACTAACAGGGCTACAGCAGAAATTAGCATAATCAATGCAAGATACTCCTTGGGTACTGAGTTACATTTAGCGATGAATTAAGCTATGACAACTGAAAGGATTTCTACTGTATATTCCGGGAACAGTAAATTCTGCGCTACCACTTCCACAGTTCAAAAACACAGCTACTAAGGCAGCTGACTTCTGGAACCCACAAAATCCTACAGATGGCTCCTTACCTCTACAAAATATTCCTGAAAGTTATACCAAAGGTCTCCTAATGGTCTTCTCACCAAGGGTGCCTGCACATTTTAAATAATTTAAAAACCAAGAGTTACGCTTCGTTAGCATGCAGGAGGACCTGTTGCCAGGTCTTAACCTCACAGGCCCACACTTGTGTCCGTACTAAGAACCATAATGTATTAAGAGATGTATCAGTACAAATAACTAAAGGCTTTTTCTGCATGTGAAGTTAGCATTCAGCTGCAGCAATGTACCAGGTTTGCAGTCCCTGGAAAGCCCTATTCCCTGAGAAGCACTATTCACTTTCAATTTACCATAATTGCCCAAAGAAACCTGATGTAACTTGATGTTCTTCAGCTATTTAATCACTATTGCCACTGCTCATTCTATTTGCATTTTGATGGATTTTAAACCCTAGCATTATTTCTACACGCTTTCCTCAGCTGCATACTTGAATTATTGTATTGCCTTCATTCAGTTCTTTCCCAAAAATTCTAGTTTATCATAACAATAACAGCTTTATCACTCAGTAGTTTGGAAGTGCTGCACATAAGTTGTTTCCAATATTGCCTTTAAGCTATCAGACACCGCCAAAAGAAAGCGTGGTTTCTTCCTGAAAGACAAAGAGAGCTCTTACTTGCACGAGTCAGTGAGCTATGCTCCCTCTGGCACATCGGGGAAAAGGAAAAAACAGAATTGGCAGAAAAGCATGGAAACTCAGAAGCATCTGAGTTGAGCTAGCTTATGTCCACACTGCTAATTAATTACATTTACATTTGAAGGAGGGGTATTTACACTCATACTGGCCAGATCAAGTTCATAGTAACACTACACTCAAGCATCTGGATATGTGAAAGGGCTTTTTGTGTTAGGAGTAACTCTCTAGTTCCGCAGTTAAGACACTACTAGGACACTTGCAAGAGATAGGAGAGACAAACAGGATAATCAGCTGGTGTTGACAGAGTGCTAGTATCATATGTTGTATGGAGCTGTCTTACACACCCTGCACAAGATTAGGTGTTCTGTAGGTAATGCTAGAAAGCATCAATATATTTAAAGTAAAAAACCAAAACAAACAAAAAACCCCACCCAACCAAAAACCAACAACATAACATTCATTCTCGTAACAGAATTTTCCAGGTAATTAAGGAGTTACAATTTATTTTCAAAAAAAAAGAACACTCTTCACTAATTTGCGGTTGTAACTGCCAGTCAATACCTGCCTTGAATATTAAGGTCACTCAGAGCTGAGTGTCTTATGGCTCAGGACACTACTGGCAAATCCATTTACTTCTATTCTAGACAGATGAAAATAGAGCGACAGTCTTTGTCTAGCTATTCCACACAGCTGTGAGGCATGACAGCAGGAGAGCAGAGGTGTCACTTCGTGGGGAACAAAAATTCCAGACACAGCTGCTGTGACCTGCAGACATGAACCATTGCCCAGTGGCAAGAACCGTCAGCAGATGGCAGGGATCAGTTTTGTTCATCAGGTACCCTTCTTTGCATTTGGCTTCGGACTCTTCCAAAATCAGTTGTTTCCTTACTTACTTACTGACCCTGCTTGCAATAAGTGTTTCCTCAAATATTAGGATAAAATCTCCTTGCAAAACTCTGTGGATAAAAATCTCCTTGTAAATCTCATTACAAAGTATTAGGCACTCTGTTTTCTGAGAGAAGGATTTTGCCGCTGCCAAGTTCATCAGGTAATGGGAGAAATCAAACTGCCCAGCAAGCTGACCTCCTCTCATGCATTAGGTCACCGGATTCCTCAAATGAAGTTTTAAGTTCAATTTTTTTGTAGCATTAGTCAGGTTTGATTGGTATTTGCCAACTGAGATTAAATATGGAGCTACCTATGATGAGAAGAGCTGATTTTCTGCCAGCAACACATTAACAACATAGCAGCCAGTAATGTAATTTACACAAACTCCCATCAAGATATTAGTAAGCCAGACTTTTGAATAACTTCCCTTTAAGGAAGTTTTCTTTTGAAAAACGTGTCATTTAAAAACATGCCTAGTTGTAGGAAAGTTTAATGGTGGGGAATTAATGTCTTCAGCATACTGGACTTGTAAATATTAATATTTAATACTTTATTTTTATTATTAAAATATTTATGGAATAAATAAAGGTTCAAAGACTTCTCATGGTGATTTAGAGAATCTGTACATAGATGGCTCATCGAATTGGTTGATAACAAATGCTGCCATCTTTTGATGCTGGAAGCTTTGCTGCTTGTTCTTCTTGCAAAACAAAATGTCACTCATTAAACCTTACTTGGACTGAAGTATCTCAGGACAAACCTCGACTGTAGCTAAAGATACTTCCTCTAGTTTCTTTGCAAAAAGGAAGAGACAACCAGCGACTCCCCAGGAACATAAGAAAAGAACCAGGTGCTGCAGAAAAGCGAAAAAACATCAGGGATAACAGGACAGAAAGTTTTGGCTAAAGGACAGGATCAGAAGGACATGTTTTTGTTGCACCAGGTCTCATTTAACTACCACTTAGAAACATGAAAAAGTGACAGCACAAGCCACTGCAAAGGGATTTTTGGATACTCCAGAAGATCTATGTTAAAACTTAGGAAGTACTGAAGAGTAAACAGAGAGGCAAGCATACAAAGGAGCATAGCCTATCATCCATATAGCTCTCATTCAGTAAATATTGTTTCCAATCAATAAATCATAGAATCATTAAGCTTGGAAAAGACCTCTAAGATCATCAAGTCCAAACATCAACTAACACCACCATGACTCCTAAACTAGGCCCTGGAGTGCCACGTCTATACCTTTTTTGAACGCCTCCAGGGTTGACGACTCCACCACCTCTCTGGGGAGCCTGTTCCAATGCCTAACCACTCTTTCGGTAAAGAAATTCTTCCTGATGTCCAATCTAAACCTCCCCTGACACAACTTGAGGCCATTTCCTCTCGTCCTATCGCTAGTTTCTTGGGAGAAGAGTCCAACACCCGCTTCACTACAACCTCCCTTCAGGTAGCTGTAGAGAGCGATAAGGTCTCCCCTCAGCCTCCTCTTCTCCAAGCTAAACAGCCCCAGTTCTCTCAGCCGCTCCTCATAAGACTTGTGCTCTAGACCCTTCACCAGATAAATAAAATCGTCAGAGCTCACCTGCCTGCTGACAGTTCACCACATATTCGTGGAAAGCATTAACTCAGGACTCTGTAAAAAGGTCAGCTGAAGTACTATAAATCCTAATGCAACGTGTGCCAAGGGAAGAAACAGTAGTGCCTACTACACCTCAGAGATGCATTAGGGCTCCCATGGCAAAGCACTGGGATGTAACATAGCAGGCCTGGCAAACTGCCTAGCTGAGGCTTGGCAGCACAGCTCCCGATGCCCTGTATGTGCCTAACTGCTCTCCCAGACCTTCGTTTCTGCTTGCAAACAGATCGCTGTTTCCACTTGTAACAGCTCCCTGGCAATAGGGTTTCCGAAGTGGCTCTGCAAATGTGGGAAGAAGGGAGAAACATGGGATCTTTACAAGTTTGAGAATGTTAATAGAAAAAAGCCACACAAAAAGAGAGAGAAAATGACTGAATCTAGTGCTCAATGGTTTTTAAGCTTCCCTTGTCTAAATTAATAATTTGCCTAAATTATGAATTATTAAAAAAGTTCCAAGCCTACCCTCTGTACCAGTCCCTGCTTTAGCTTTATCTCAGCAGGTATCTACCCTGCAACACTGCAAGAAGATCTCTGTATGCAATTACTAGGCTGAACTCAAGTTTTTTCTTAATATACAATTATTTAAAAAAAAAAACCAACCAAACAACAAAAAACCAACATGAACCTTAAGGAGCAATAGATTAAACTGATAAAAATATACACACACAAAATATCCCCCCAAAAATCCTATGCACAACTTGCATCCTTTTCCGGATACTATAAAAAAAGACCTGCGTGTTAGTTACATAGGATTTTAAGACAGAACAGAAACCAAATTTTGCTCTATTTTGGGCTCCTTTGCAATGTTCAGGTAAGCCTGCATGTCACAAACCCATAGACATGAAAGCCTTCAGGTATCATCAATCCCAGCACTGTGGAAATACACTTCACTTTTCTGTTTTTTTAATCCAAACTTGACAAACCTAAAAGCAATGACTACTTGTCAAGAAGAATGGTACAATAACAGGTTCTCTGCATTCACACTATGACAAAGCAGTAGCTGAGGCACCTAACATAAGTTTTAAGTCTACCACAGACAACTGCAAACCAGCTTATAAAATAACTGGTTAGGTTGCTTGAAACAAATGATGTCTGTTCTTCTCAAGGTTACTTAGATTTAATCTAAATTTTGTTTCACTTTCTCTGCAGCAGCAGCTTGTCTAATTCCAGATGAATTATTACTTCCATCTATAAAATTTTTTGTCCCAAATAGGCTTAAAAAAAAAAAAAAAAAAAAAAAAA
>WAAD01012733.1:25412-50938 GCA_013389945.1 Fregata magnificens
GGGGGGGCAGGCCCTGGGCGGGCCGCAGTGGGCGGGAGAGGGGCGGCCCCGGCATCCGCCACCGCCTCCTTCCCGCGGGCGCCCAAACGCCTCAGCGTCCCGCCGCTTCCTCCCGCTGCCCCTCGCCCTCCGCCGGGAGGGAGGTGAGCGGGTCCCCCTCTCACAGGACGGGTCGGTCATGGGGATTTCACCCTGCACCGGCGAGGCTGTTTTTGGGCAGGATCCTTCTCCAGCCATAAAAAATGGTCTTAAACATCGGCGTTGCTCTTTTGCGGTCCTGACCGGGCGGGCGGATCGGTGCCGGCCATCCTGGGCGCAAAGGCGCCGGGACGGGTCCGGGCAGCCATACCCGCGGCCCTGCCGGGCTGTTACCTCCTCCTGCTCACCAAGTCCATATACTTGGGGGCTCAAATAGCTTGTTGGCTGCAGCAATGTTTATTTATAAATAGCTTCCTACACTGCTTTCCGAACTTCAGTTAACGCCTGACGGCTGCGGGCAGCACCACGACCTTCCGGAAAGGCACTGCCACAGGCGCTGCTTTGCGGGGCTGATCCTCTTTAACGCGGACGTTTTTAATGCTTGAAATTTTTAGCCTTACTATGGCATTACTATCGCCTGGGGTCCCGGGGTTGGAAGGGCTCGCGGCATGGCAAAACCCCCATTTCTCTTCAAAATCAGAGGGTGCTCGCGCTGGCTGCGCTTCCCCCGGCCCCGGGCGGCAGCGGGGCNGTAAAACCCATAGGGCGAGGGGTAAGGCTTTAACAGCCCAGAAGCGCGGCGTGGCGAGAGGGGTGCCCCGAAAGGAGAAGGCTTGGAAAAAAACAGCAAGGGGGGATGGCTGGTGTGGGTGGGCAGACCCTGGCCTTTGGGACCACGTAGTCCTTTCGAGTGTGAAGAGGCTAAGTGGGTAGTGGCGGCGATAGGGTTGCCTTGGCAGAAGGCGGGGGCAATCATTGTGGCCTTGCCTGCTGATGAGATGATGGAAAAAGTACTAAGACGAGTGATCAGGAACTCAGAAGGCTGTGAGCCTCTAACAGCTAATAGGGAGAGGGACGCCCCAGACAAATGCCCACGCGTGGGAATGTGCGTGTGTGCATGTGTGTTCATCGGGGTGTTAAAGCAGGGGAAGGAAGCAGTGACCTCTGATCTTGACATATACAGAATAACTGTGGAGCAGGGCGATGGGCCCAGGGACCATAGAAAGATGGCGATCACTTTGGGATCAGCTCTAAGTGTGTGGGCATGCTAGAACGTGGGAGCAGGATCAGGATGGTAAGGAAGGGGGTTGCAAAATTGTACATCGTAATGCAAGGGCTGTTAAAGAAAGGGATTACAGGAGAGGGGGAGAGCTGGTGGAACAGCTTGGTCTGGCCCATTCCTAACGGAGAGCTGGAAGGTGTGGGAGGAGTGACTGGTTACATGGATGATGTCTTGGTTATGGGGAGTAGTCACTCTAGAGAAGTACTAACAAGGATAGAGCACTTTGGATTTAACGTGAGCTAGGAAAATCTTGAGCTGATGTGCTGGTTAGCACATCAGGGATATTGTTAAAGTATTCCAGCTCCTCTAATCTTCATTCTGTTTGTTAAAAAAACATTCAACAGCTGCTGGCATGTGCTTTCCCCCAAGATCTCAAGGGAGTTTTAACTCTCAGCCTCAAGACAATGGGAACACATTTAAATGCTTAGTGTCCTGGTAATGAATATTTGTTAACAGTCCTCTCAGAAGTAATCAATTTTACCTTTGATGGGGTGTGGAATGAACAAAAAAATGGAACAAATAGATTAGTTTTTTGAATTGGAGCACAATATGGTGCAGAAGTTGCATGGAGTCTGCATGGTATTTTTGCAACCAAAGTGATACTAGAGGGATGCAATTATATCAGCCTATATATGCTGCAGGTTAGTTCGGGCCACTGAGCACATCCAAACAAAATCTGGTATTAATACTGTAAATTATGGCATGAAATTAGGAATGTCAGGAATATGGAATGGTATATGGAATGTCAGAAATTAATTATTCTGGACTACATTCAGAGTGTGCCCCTTCTGTATTGCCTGCCAGGCAAAACTTGCCTGGCATACTGGCTGCCTGGCAAACATCATGGAAACAATACAGAAGGTATGGGCACATCTGACATTTAACAGTCCTAAACTCATTCGATACTGAAATGCTCCCAGCTAAACTCAGGAAGATGGGGGCAGGGGTGTGGAATTTTGAATCCCATACAAAGTAATTCAGTAACAAACTTGGGATAGTTATCTGATGCAGCGACAACGATAACCACCCAGGAGAGCCAAAAGTGGCATGTGGCTAAAAGGACTGCCAATTTAATGGAAAATACCTCTGAGGTGTTCAGTTGAACAGTATCTCTGGCTATTTATTGTACCAAGCACAACTGCTGGCAACTGAAACAGTGAACCAGTGGTTAGATGCTTTTTGTAAGGAGTTAATTCCTTTCTCATGGGCAATACAGAAGAGACACCCTGTGTCCGGAGGGTCACCAGATGAGTGGTGACAATTTTCATCTTGGGAGTGGGATGGATCTTCAATGATGGGGTGGTGGCTTGGGGACTTATTAAAGGAGGGGCATGTACAGTGGGATATAAAACCTTGCATTAGCCTACTGAAAGTCATGGGTACGGGGCTATGGGAACCTGATTTATAAGGGGAACGTTTGTATATAGCAAGACCTTAAGTCTAACCAACCACTGTTGGAAGTGAACAACTTCACAGCGTGTATGTTCTGCACCACCTACCAAACCCTGTGGAGCACCGTGGGTATCACCACACACAGGAAGGAGGCAGAATGGGAACTCCAGTGGTATTTGTTAGCAGCAAGGGTTGTATATGTATTGCCTCACTGCTAGTGATTGTGTGGGAGGATAACACAAGTGTTTATTTGGGAGGAGCTTGGGTGGAGAAAGGATGGTACAAGGGCAGTGAAAAAGTGGGTCCAGAAATAGAGAAAATGGGGAAAGGTAGAGAACAACAGAGGGGGATCTTCTGACAGTAGGAGTGTGGATACCTCCACGCTGCAGGGATGCTGACCTGCAGACCCAAACCCACCAGGACACTGGGGGGAACCCCCTTGGATAGCCCTGCTGGACTCCCCATCAGCTCTCTGCCCAAATGACTTGGTGTGGGAGGGTGGAGTGAGGAGGGGTAGGCTTGCACCCTGATACTCAGCAGTGGGGAGGCAGGGGGGATACAATTGCAATGCAATATCATTGGGTGTAATCTGCAAGTTTTAAGAATGATAATTAGTTTTAGAGTGGTGTGTGCTTTTAATCATTTAATCACTGTGTTAGCTTCTCACTAGTGTATTTGGTGAATAAACGTTGTACTCCCAAGCCTGGAATCTAAAGGGAAGGGAGCTGGACCTGGGAAGTAAAGTTACAAACAGCTTTTACCAAGCTTGTACTGCATGTGGCTGGCTCTTACTATGCACTGACCCTTCTCTTTTCCCCGCTCCCAGCAACTTTCGTAACAAAATCCCATGACCCTTCACAATAAGCACAATTCCTAACATGAAGACTAAGAAGCACGGCCATGAATAAAAATAGGCTTAACTAGTAAACAATTCACTGTGCTAGGAAAGATGTGAGGTGATCCAACATGACTCTCCCTATCCCAGTCTTCTTGGCTGATGCTGACACCAGCTTCACCCACAGGCGTATCGGCAGGGCCACATGCGTGTTGACATGACCCCCTTTTAGCACTTGTCAGTACTGAGCTGCAGGAACAGCCACGGTATGTGGTTTGGAAGAAGGCTGATGCTGGCAAAGCTGGAAGCCGTGACATGGTCAGTATTTCTGTTCTGAGTCAGACAGATGCCTTGGGTAAGACAGAAAGCCAGTGACAGCTGCATAAACCTAGGACAAAACGGATGATTTTTGACCAGCTATTGTCCAGTAACATTTCTGTGCAATGTTTCCATACTGACAGGAACTGAAGTGAAACTGGATTAGACAAGGACATCATCAAGGTTGTGAGGTGGCAGAGAGGGACTATCCATCCCCAGATAGTCCCCCCACTGAAGAGTTACGCTGCACAAGGAGCCCCTTGGCACAGCTGGCAGGAACTAATATCTTCCACTTCTCAAAGCCATCTGGGACATCTCTACAAGGACCTCTCGAGAAGAAACCAGCTCCTTGAATAGAAGGCAAGCAGGATGGAAGGAAGCTCTGCTAGAAATCACCGAGCATCTATTTGGCTTCAAAGGGCCACACTGCAGCTCGTGCAAACTCGACTGCCTCAGATGTGGGGAGAGACAAGTGATGACACTTGGAGCAGACTCTGGGAAGCTGAACAGCAACTGAGAATGCCATGTCATGGGAATGGCTGCTCACCTCACTCGCATCTGATCCCGTAACTGTAAAATAGTGGAAAAAAAAAAAAAGGTGTCCCCTGTCCATTTTCACATTTCACACCTCCATTTCTGGCTGCCCATCTGCTTTAGCCACAGAAAGAACTACATGAGAGAAGTGAAATATTTCCCCTTGCAGACTCAGTCAGCACCGGTTAGGGTCTATTGCACAGTCTTCCAGATTTTTGTTGGTCTATTTGCAATAGTTTGTGCAGGTTGGCAAGAACAGGTGGCAAGATTTACTGCACTGTAAATTACTATATCATCCCTTTCAACTTCTTTTTTAAATTAAAAATACAGCTACCAACATTTGCTATGCTTTTGGAAAGGTGTCTTAGAGCAAGATGCTGCAAACACTCCAGTTTTTCAGAATTTCTCTCTGTACTATTTAGACCTCATCATTTACAACAATTTCATCTCCGTTTTGCTTCTGTATTTTTTTTCCTCTCAGAGTAGCTCATCTTCAATTCCAGGAACATGCAATCCCCAGGCAGAAGCATCCCAACAAGCTCTTAGATGGAGACTGATGCAAAATGATAATTTGTTTCATTAGGAATCTTTTTATTTGCTCCTGGTAATATCAGACAAATCAATTTTTTGGAGGCTTCATGTTTCTGATATACACATAAAACCAACCAAGGTTGTGTAAGGATTTGCTCTTCACATTACAGTACAGCTCATGTAATCTTGTATGCACCAACTGTGAGTGGTTAGTTGCCCTTGTTTGTGTTAGGTCAAATTTCTAAATCGTGAAGACATGCTTTTGCTCAAACAGCATCTTGAAAAATTTAATTTCAGCCATATTGATTTATTCCTTGCTTTCCTAGTGTCCTTTTGTTCAGTGATATTAATGTCTCCTAAATTATCATTTCCTCTAATAGGATTTGAAAGAGCTTTGTTTCTTTTAACTTTAGGACCTATCATTTAATTAGCCTCCTTTTCTTTTGAAATCCCCTTCTCTAAAGATTAGTGGCAAAGCATCACATTTTGGTATCCTTCCTTTTCAACAGTGAATGTAATTGTCTGTCCTGTGACTCAGCTACCGTTGCTCTAGGAGTTACCTTCTGTGCATTATTTAACAGATACGCATGCTTTTAGTAATGTTCACTCATTCTAATATTATCAATTTCAAAGTAGATTAAAATACAGTAAGATGCCACATAATTTTAAAAAAAATCTGTATCCTGAAAAAAGAAGGGAATTGTAAACCACTTTATTGGCAAGTCTTAAAAACAACTGGTTTTCTTGGGGGTGATTTAGAGCTACTTGTTGCTCCATGGGGTAATATTAAAACTGACAAATTTCCCCTAAAGCAGTGGACCTGAGGCATACAGCGTTGCAGTACAACACCCCTGTAGTACTTCCTTTCTCCAGGAAATTGCTTGTTGGATGGTTCTGATTTCAGAATCTACTTCCTATAGGTCCAAATTCATAGAAGTTTTAAAACAGCTCCTCTCTAAGAGTTTTCACCCTTTACATAAAATAGCACATCAATTTAACAAAAAAAGTCCAAATGCAAGTACTTGTATTCAGGGGCCATTAAAGATGATGAAGAAAGGCGACATTCACAAAGTACAAGTGCAGTCCAGTGAAGCTCATCTTCTGTGCGCCCTTTGCAGTTCCTGGAGAAAGGCCAGGTCCTCCAAAGGATGTTTCAGAGCAGCTAGCTGGAGTCTGAAATCACATGAGAAAAAATCCAGCCATTTCTCTGCGTTAACTACAGAATATCCCTCCTCCGAGCTTTTCAAATCTGTGTCTGAAATGGGGCCAACGTAAACCCTACATTTTGCAAGGTGCAGCGTCCATGCTCCCAGCGCCTGTTGCTTTCCCTGTTACTCCCACCACTCGGTCAGTGTGGAAAGTCAGGCCACCCTCATCCACGGGCAGAAAAGGAAACGACAAGCTTCACATTGGGTACGCGGGTGTGGAAAAACATGGCTTTTTGCTTTTCAGGGCATGAGGGGTTCTTTATAAAACCATGCAGGTGGGTGCACTGTTAAGCAGCTTCCCTACAGAGGCCGACGTGCAGGAGCAGCAGCATTGGCTCCCGAGGATGGTGAGTGGAGTTCTGTGCTAGGGCACTCTGGTTAATGACCTGAGAACATTATTACCTAAGCCAATACCAGCCTAATGGGAAATCTGTCTCTGCATATGTTGCATAATTTTTGTATTATTGAACCAAGTAGGAACTGTTCAATCAACAAAGCCAGCAGGAAACCTTCAAATAGCAGAAGAGTGAAGAGACATGCACTTGTTTGCAGATTAATTTTGTGCATGCTCAAGCCTCTCAGGTTTCCAGGACTTTCTACTTCTTGTCAGGCGACATCTTCAGTTTCTCTAGGAGGAGTTTCTGTGGTCAGCTGGGGGCTAACAGTGTATGTCTACACCCACCACTTTCATCTTCACGCTTCCCTTGTGACCAGCTGCATTACAGGAGCAGCTTGTACTTGTACTTACCCTTGTGTATCCTTTTTGAGATATATCAGTTTTTGAGACTTCTGCAACGTGCAGTGTATTCATCTTTATTCCACATAACATTCAGACGCAATGTTGGAGATTTTTAAAAAAATTTAATTTTATTTAGTTTTTCTACATGTTTCTGTTCAGAGGAAGAGTTCCTAACATTAAAAAAGTCATAACTGATAAGTTTAACTGACAGATTGGCAGCTGGCATAAGCTTTTAACTCAATTGCGTTGAGTAATGCTGACAGGTTGCAAATATCCAAATACCATACAGCTACTAAAAGGAACTAAAACATCTAATGCTAAAACTATGGTGGATTCCTTAAAAGACAAGGTCAATCTAAACACTTACGTAAACAGCTCTTTCAACCCAAGATTATGAGAAATGAGAACATGTAATTATTTTAAGATGGTTTTGTAAAGCCTTTTAGATAAGACAAGCAAAAATAGACTATAAAATTAAAGAGTCTGATTCTTCAAGCCTGATGGACAAGTCCTCCCTGGCCTTCAAAGGAGTTCCTTCCTGGCTGTACTTCCAGGATAACTTCTGAAAATGTTTCATAACTGTATTTTAACTCCTAATCAATAATTTAATTTCTTTTTTTACTACAGAGACAAAGTTCATTTAAAAATAAGCATATCTGTTCTCTTTTTCCTCTGAACTTGACACCAAAGCTTTTGCTAAAAACCAAAACTTGAAATCCCATTTTTAGTAACTTGCTGCTGAAAGCAGATACTGCTGATTGCACAAACCCAGATACAAATGAGCAATGAGGAATTAAACTTCTAGATACACTCAAGCTAAATGAATTGATTTTTCCAAAAGAAAACCAAACAGCTTGTAGGAAGCAAGTCACTGGTAAACAAGAAACCACAAAAGCAATAAAGAACATTACAAACCTATTAACATTACACAGAATAAAATGTTAAAGAATGATCTCCATTCCAAAGTAAAAATGATTTGCCAAAATATTAAGAGCAACAAGTAAAAGGCAGCCTTGCATTAAAGGCAGAGGTGGAACAAAGCACACTTTGGGTGAACCCACACACTTTTGTGATACAGACATGTCTTGCGATTGTGTCTTTTACTATTTGGTGATGTGAAGCTGGCTGCGGTACTTTGATGCCAGTCCCACTGCCCCACCTTTGCTCCCATTAGCTACCTCTTTCTTGTAGCTCCCCTCACCAAAAGCAGCAAGCAACTTCCAAACACACAAAGTAAACCAGGTATCTGATTTCCTGTTGCCCCCAGAGCAGTGCATGAGTTCAGTTTGAGGGGGGGGAGGCTGAGGCATTTACTGCATTTTATTTCATTCTGATGGTTTCCTGGGGAAGTAAAGGGATCTTTGGTGGTCACTGGTGCCTGATCTTCTAGACAGGTCTCAGGACGCCCACACAGGCATGCTCTTGTTCTGGTGGGTGACTCTGGGTGCATGTCCACAGATGGCAAGAATACAAGCATTTTCTCTTTAACACAATTTAAAGCAGCAAGTGAAGGCCACGGAGGAAAGAGCGGCAAACTGCTGCTTTGCTAGCTTGTCACTCTATTTCCCTACATGAGACCATCGCGCCGAGGCTCAGGTGGGAGGACTCCCCCTCAGCACAGGCTTGCCTGACAGCTACTGACATACCAAATACATTCTCTGTAACCTCTGTACTCCTTAGGTGGCATCTTTATGGTTTCCTGTCCCTCATCTGAGTGAGGGCTGCTCTGGTATCTACCATGAAAGGTTCCCCTGTTCTCAAGGCTCATCCCATCAAACCCCAAAGAAATTACAACGAAACACCTCCTGTTGAGCTTATATACAACTTTGAGAATAACACAGCTAGTGTCATGCTTAAAAGGGATGGATACTTCCTCACAGAGTGATGAGACTTCTTGGTTGTTTTTCTTGAGACATTTCCCCAGTCCATCTTTTGAGTCTGTTATCACAAACCTGTCTTAAAAGGTCAAACTTTCACCCCAGCCAAGACAAGTCAGACAACTGGGAGGGGGAAAGAGGAAGAATCTTGAGAGCTTTACAGATAAGTCTATCTCCTACATATAGTGGCCAACCAGGAAGACTGATTTGGACCTGGGACTATCGGCTCCTAAGGCTGTAAGAAAGAAAAAACATGTAACATGCACACCTGTGTATACACAGATGTGCACTATGTTATAGCTAAAAAATGTTCATCTCTAATTGCTAAATGTTAATTTTGATGTGTTCTTTGTTTTACTGTTTAAGATCTTATGTCTAACTTTGCATTTCGGAATAATAAACTTTTTTTTTTACTTTTTCATTGGACTTATTTTTCCCCCAACATTTGTTTATTACGACCTTGAATTCCTGAGATACGGCAGCATTCCCTGTCACAACCTTTACTAAGATAAAGCAACTATTTGTTACACATTCACCTTCTGCAATAGAATTAAAGCAACAGTCATGACTCAAATTGTAGCTACTACTGTTTATGATAGAATGAGGATTTTTGCTTCTCATTTATACCATTTGTTGAAGAGGTCTGAGAGACTCAATGCACATTCATGGATCAATGTACAACTTTTAAAGCCTGTATCAACAGTCTTATATTTCCAGTTTAATATTATCATCATGAAGGTAGACAAACCAGACATCCACACAGGATCTGGTGGAATCATCCACCAGGAACTAGCACGTGAGCAGTTCACAGTCATGAGGGCACGAATCATGTGAATTTTCCTTTTCAATTTAGGATAACTTGGTTTGCATGGATTGTGCAAGTGGTTTCATGTTTTGGACCTCTATCCTTACCGGGGAAAGAGAACTGCTGTGTTAGTGGCTAACTGAGACGATGTCCACTCTTCCAACAGGAAATGATATTGCTGTGATGTTCCTGCCAGTGGCCACTATTAAATCCTGCGTATCGTGAATGCTACAGCGCAGGGTCAGACTCCACAGAGGAGTAAACAACACTATTTGCTAGAACAAGAGTACTTTGTATGGAGGTCAAAAGTGATAACAGTTCTGTAAACCAAACTGATTGCACTAGAATGGTATAAAATTATTGCATTAGAAACTGGGTTAATTAAAGTTTAACTATAGTAAAAAAAAAAAAGTATTTTTGATTCAGCTATTATGTAAACAGGACAGCCAAACTCCCCTAAATAACCACATTTATAGCAAAAGAACAATGGACTGCTTTAGAAAGGACTTTTCCCAGTTTGCTTCCATACTTCTTTGGCTCCTTTAATGCTTTCTCTTTTCACACACTTCCAGTAACCTTGAATGCCTTGCTGTTGCGGTACCTGTTAATAAAGTTAAAGTATGTTTAGTGTTTACACAAAAAAGACTCCTATTCACAGACTGTGTAAATATAATATGTAATGCAATGCTGCTGCTCCCATAGTTCACATGCATAATAACAAGTTCTTGGTGGCAGCACTCCTCCCAGATTCATAAGCAGTAAGGAATCTTCAATTTAAAATATAAAACTTGTTTCTATTCACTATCTCTACTCGTGTTTCTACAAGCATTAACAAGACAGTTGTAGCAATCATCTGTAGTATTTAAAAACAATGATGTCAGCTTGTTACCCTCAAACCTCGATGAACTCGGTTCCTCAGGACTCCAAGAAACTCGCCATGGCTCAGGCAGTCATCTCCATCTAGATCAAAAATTTTGAAGATGGTATCCAAAACATTATCTGAGAGCTCCTGTCCTGTTGCCACCTTCACTGCTCTCTTGAACTCAGCTAGTAAAGACATAATATTACATCATAAGTGACTGTGAACTTGTAAAAGAATTGGAAAGCACAAAAATAGCAGGATTCTGTACAATTTACAATATCTCATGGGTATCCTAACTGGAGAATTTGGGATGTGTGAACTAGTGAACTGATAGGAGGCCTCAGTTCATACGTTCTTTAGCTTGCTTCATCTTTCATAACACAATCTTTATTAATTGTATGATAAACTTTTGAAATGAACTACTTCTCAAGCAACAGTAAGAGTGATAATTTTTGCTAGAAATAGCTGCATGCTGAAAACTTACGCACTTTTGGCTGATAGCTGTGCATATGGATAATAAGTGTTTGCCTCACTACGGTCTCATAAAAAATACTACCATTTTATCTCAAACCAGTTTCATGTCAATTCATTCTGCAAGAAAACTCTTCTCCTCAGAGAACAGTATTTTATGATATGCTCCACCTCAACCAATAATCCCCTCAGCAACTCTGTAGAAACACAGACCATCAAATACTCAATGCACTGTTTACAGCACATGGCTTTATATACCTGTAGTTCTGTTTTTTAAAGAAGTAGGCTACCTTCTCTTAAATTATGATGGAAGAGTTTATGAGGATTTATGGCAGAAAAAGCTGTCATACCTCTCTGGAGATCTACTTTCCTCTTCAGCTTTTTGGCCTTCTCTCTTCACAGTACCATGTGCATTACAGTAATACCTACTATCCCCACTTTTGGTGTTGTGGTGTAAAGAATTTGGAGTTTTGACTCAAGGAAGATGAAGAAATGTGTGGGGTTGCCGTAAAACAGCAGATAGTAAGAGTGAAATGATTATTGTTTATTTTAGCAAGCACAATCACAACACATGAATTGGATGCATTTTTGAAGGCATCATGGAAGTGTGAATTTCAAGGAGGGACTGGAGGTTATTAAAGTATAGCAGTATTGTAGATTATTACAGCAAGTTGTTCAACTAAGTCATAAACATAGTAATAACATGGCTCTGCTTTCAAAAACAAGTGCTGTTTATAAGTAGCGCTATAAATATGATTAATTCTGAAGCTTAGTAGAGGAAAGAGCACTCCTGACTTAGCTCTCATCGTTGCCTCTTTGAACAATTCCAGTATAAATGCAGTTGATCAATTTACAGTTGGTTTAAATATAATTATTATTTCATAATAATATATTTATAAATATAATATATATAAACCCAATAAATTTATATTTTCAAATTGTGGATGCCCCATCATTGGAAGTGTTCAAGGTCAGGCTGGATGGGGCTTTGAGCAACTAGTGAAAGATGTCCCTGCCCATGGCAGCAGGGGGTTGGACTAGATGATCTTTAAAGGTCCCTTCCAACCCAAACCATTCTATGACTCTATGGTTTAGTCTGCTGTGAGCAGTTCAGCATATGATAGCAGATTAGAACTTACAAATCAAAACATTTTAGCAACTTTATAATATTATTTTTTCATGAAATAGAATTCATTCAGAATAAAGAGCAGTATACTATTTTTGGACTTCATAGTGCTACTTTGGGATAACTTATTTATTTGGGATACTTTGGGATAACTTATTTACATTAATTCTGCAGCAAAAATGCATTTTTTCTTTTTTAAAAAAATACATACGAAAGGTGTGCAGTACTTACCCCGTTTAACAGGACGATTGGCTACGGTAAACATCTGCATGGCAATAGAAAAGTCTTCCAGGTTGTTTGTAAACTTGCAAAAAGTCTTGAATTCTTCCAAACTGATATTCTAGAGTATCACAGAATTCAGATTATATATAATGAACGACACATTCAAACCCCAGTAAATCTATTTCAGTAAATCTGGTGGGACCTAGTGTTTAGGTGTGATTGCTTACTCATTATCAATATTTTTATTTCTCAGTTGGCAAATTATCATTGTTCTTACTTGCTTAAAATTCAAAAGCTGCAATAATTCACCTGGAAACTAGTTACATTATTAGATACTTATACTCAAATGAAAACCTGTACATACAAACAAGGAAGCAAAACAAAGCATGCTTTATGTACCAACCTCTCCTGCCTCAATTCTGTCTTTCACATTCTGCCAGTAAATTTCATTGTTTTCTTCATCGGTGAAGTACAGTAACCATTCTGCAAAGTCTTCTTTTCTCATGACATTCAAACCCTTTGAAAACTTTATGAATTCCATTTCTTGGACTTCTGTTTGCAGATTTTCCATGAATCTAAGTGTAAACAGATATTATCCAACAGTTGATACTTGCATCACTGTATCACTGCTACTACCTTAGCTACTAAATGACGTAGACACTAACTCTTAATCACAGATACTATCAACATCATTGTTTAAAAAGTCACTGGTTTAATACTACCTGTGTGTGCAGATTTGTTTCCACCACTGCATTTCAATAATGACACCAGTAGGGTGCTCTCTAAGCCTGCATTCATAGATTGCTGCTGCTAAGATAATTTACAGATACACTTGGCATATAGTTTTTACTAATGTTTAAAAATGTGCAGATAATGAGATAAAATGATTGGTAAGACAGCATTATAATGAATAAATGAAAAACGACATGGTAACTAAGGGCCTGACACATGATTTATGAAATTTCATATTAATAAGAGAGGAATGACAAGCTTGGAAAGTGGCTAGAAAGATGAGGCCCTAATAATCACAAAGGTGAAAGAAAAGCAGAAACTTGAAATCATCACTGCAGGAAAAGATGACTAAAAGCCTCAAAGATTATAACTGCAAAGAGGGGTTTGGCAAATCAGTTCTGCACTCGCGAGAGGATGGATTAGAGAGGATTATAATTGACATGTACAGAGTTTGGAGGAGCACAGAAAATTATGTTGCAGGTGTTCAGGAAGGTATGAAGAGAGCTGTCTGAAAAAGGAAGGGGTGAACATCAAGGATTTTGGGAGACACCCATTCTTTTAGGAAGAAAAAAAAAAAGTAGCTTGAGAAGCAAGTAACAACCCGCAGGTACAGAGCTAGAACTGCAAGCAGAGTTGCAGCTTCGAGCTTCCCCAGTTTGGTCTATGTGGCCATTATCATTTGTTCTGGCCTGATATGAACTTCCAGAAAGTAAAAGACAATACTGTGCGATCCATTTGGTAATTTCCACTTCAGAAATGGGGCAATCCAAAAAGTTATAATTTTTAAATATAAATGAAGGCTAAAACACAGTGATGCTTGCCAGAATCCCTTTAGTACTTCAAAGGAACCCTGCTTTATTGAGTTGCAAAAATTATTGACAGGAGAGAATGAAATAGTCAGCAAGGCACGCAGTTGTGGCAATGGTAAGTTCTGTGGCCGAGCACTAAGTCGAGGCATATGGGGGCGTTCCCAGAGCCAGGGAAACCCGAGGAAGAGCTGAGAGCCCCACCAGGAGCCGGCAGCTCTCCTTAGAGAGGCTGATGTGGCTTGGGCAGTGCCAGGAGCAACCGCGGGAGATTTAAACGGTCCTAGGGAGTGCTGCGATCAGTGCGTGCGACCAGGGATCAAGGACACAGCAGTTCAGGTGAGAAGGGCTGTGCACCCTGCTTTGGAGGCCCACAGCCCAGGGAAGTGCTGTAGGTCTTTGCCATAATGGTGGACACTTGCCTCAGAGTTAAAACCAGTGTTTCTACAGAGAAAGCCCCTCAGATGTTCAATGCTTCCACCCAGACGGAACTGGTAAGGAAGGGGACTTCAGCACAGATGGTAGGTTGCAACGAGTACCCCGACCCTTCTCCTGGAGAAAAGGTAAGTACCTGCAAAAGATGTGCACAGGTTGATAATCTGTTGTGTCAGGTGGTCGAGTTGCAGGAAACAGTTAAAAGGCTGTGCAGTATTAGAGGGGCCAAGACGGAGATAGATAAGTGGTTTCAGAACCATGCTCCTGTGGCAGACACCACAGAGAACGAGGCACCTTGGACCCTGGTGACCCACAAAAGCAGGACTCTGCTTCAATCCCCACCCTCCAGCATTACAACCAGATAAGAAGCTTTAACAGCTGTAGACACCCACGACCAAGGTCTGCAAGGAGAAACTGTACCAGCGGCACACAGTGGATACCGCAAAAAGAAACAAGTGCTCATAGTGGGTGACTCTCTGTTAAGGGGCACTGAGGTGCCCATCTGCTGGCCCGACAGGGAGTCATGAGAGGTATGCTGCCTTCCAGGAGCTAAGGTCCGAGATGTTGCTGAGAGGGTGCCACAACTTGTCAAGTGTGCAGACTACTATCCATTGCTACTCTTTCATGTGAGCATGAATGACACCGCAAGCCAGAACCTGGGCAGAATCAAGGAAGACTACAAAGCACTGGGGGTGCAAGCACAAAGTATTGGTGCCCAAGTTATCTTCTCTTCCATTTTACCAGTTAGAGGAAAGGGTGCAGCCAGAAATAGACATATAATGCAAATCAACTTCTGGCTTCATGGCCAGTGCTGTTGTGAGGGTTTTGGCTTTTATGACAACAGGACATTCTTCGATGACTATAGCCTGTTAGGAAGGGATGGGATCCACCTGCCTAGAAGAGGCAAGGGAATCTTTGGCAGGAGGCTGGCCAATTTGGTGAGGCGGACTTTAAACTGAAGGACTTGGCAGCAGGGTTCAAAGTGGCAATGCTCATGCCATTGCAACCAACTGAGGAATAAGCCAGGCTAACCAGAGCAGCGACAAATGTTCCTTAGCTGCCTCCCAAGATGAGAACCAGAAGACCAACCACCTCAAGTGTATGTATACCAACACATGCAGCCTGGGAAACAAACAGGATGAACTGGAACTCCACACCCAGTCAGAAAGTTATGATATCATAGGAATAACTGGAACATGGTGGGACAATTCACATGACTGGGGGATCGCAGTGGATGGCTATAGGCTGTTTCGTAAAGACAGGCCGGGAAGAAGAGGAGAAGGAGTTGTGCTCTATGTTAAGGAGAACCTTGAAGGGGTTCAGTCACTTCAATGAAGTTAACTATGGAGATTGTGGAAGCCCTATTGAATGCCTCTGGGTCAAGATCAGAGGGGTTGTCTCCAAGGGGGATCTTACAGTAGGCATCTGCTACCGACCTCCAAATCAAGATGATAAGGCCAACAAAGCAATATTTAGGTCACTTGAGCAAGCTTTGGGTCAACAGAACCTGGTTCTTATGGGTGACTTCAACTACCCAGACATTTGTTGGAAGAACAATACAGCAGCTCACGTGTCATCCATCAAGTTCCTGGAGGGCGTAGAGGACTGCTTCCTCATACAAATGTTAGATGTGCCAACCAGGAGTGAGGTGCTGCTGGACTTGCTACTCACAAACCAAGAAAACCTGCTTTGTAATATCTCGGTTAGTGATAGCCTTGGCTGCAGTGATCACAATATCGTGGAATTTGGGATCCTGCTGAGCACACTGAAGGTTAGTACTAAGACAAAAGTTTTAGATTTTAGAAGAGCAAACTTCAGCTTGCTCAGAGCTCAGTTGGGAGGGATTCTGTGGGAAGCTTCCATAGAGGATAAAAGAGCTAGTGAGTGCTGGGAGTTTTTCAAGAACGCTCTCCTGGAAGCACAAAACCAGTTCATCCCCTTTAAAGGTAAGGAAAGTAGGCGGAGCAAGAGACCCCCTTGGCTTAACTGCAAGCTTCTGAGTCTGCTCAAAACCAAAAGAGAAGTGTACCAGAGATGGAAAAGCGAACAAATACCCATTGAGAACTACAAGAGCATTGCCAGAGTGTGCAGAGATGCAGTTAGAAAAGCAGAAGCTCAGCTCAAATTGAAATTGGCCAGAGATGTCAAAAACGTCACGAAAGGGTTCTTCAGGTACATAAACAACAAGCAGAAACAGAAGGAAAATATTGGCCCACTGTTAAACAGGAGAGGTGAATTAGTCACCGACGCTGAAAAGGCAGCGGTTCTCAACATTTTCTTCACCTCTGTCTTCACCGGCACTGCAGGACCCCACGTCTTGGGAACAAGAATCCAGGTTGATGCAAACACAGACCCACCGTCAGTGAAGGAAGAGTTGGTATGTGAACTATTATAGGAGCTTGACCCTTACAAATCAATGGGCCCTCACATTCTCCACCCGAGGGTGTTGAGCGAGCTGGTTGATGTCGTTGCAAGGCCACTCTCCATAATCTTCGAGAAGTTGTGGAGATTGGGGGACATCCAAGAAGACTGGAAGAAGGCTAATGTCACCCCCATCTACAAGAAGGGCTTAAAGGAGGATCCAGGAAATTATAGGCCCATCAGTCTTACTTCAGTCCCTGGGAAAGTTACGGGATGAATCCTCCTGGGGGCTATCACAAGTCAAATGAAGCATGAGATTGGGAAAAGCCAGCACAGATTTACCAAGGGCAAGTTGTGCTTGACAAACCTGATCGCCTTCTATGACAAAGTAACTTGCTCAGCTGATGTGGGACGAGTGGTGGACATTGTCTACCTGGATTTCTCCAAGGCTTTTGATACTGTTTCCCACAGCCTCCTCCTAGAGAAACTGATGCGTTACAGCCTAGACAAGTGGGTGGGGAACTGGCTGACAGGCTGCACCAAGAGGGTGGTGGTAAATAGCTCCTTTTCAAACTGGCAACCTGTCACAAGTGGGGTCCCCCAGGGATCAATATTGGGCCCAATACTGTTTAAGATCTTCATAAGTGATCTGGATGATGGGATCAAATGTAGCCTGATGAAGTTTGCTGATCATACCAAACAGAGTGGGGAAGTGGACACTTCAGAAGGGAGAGCCACCCTGCAGGAAGATCTTGATAGGCTGGAAGAGTGGGCTAACAAGAACCTTATGAAGTTCAACAAGGACAAGTGTAAGGTCTTGCACCTGGGAAAACATAATCCAGGAGTGCAGCACAGGCTGGGATCTACCCAGCTGGGGAGCAGCTCTGTGGAAAAGGACCTGAGGGTCCTCATGGACAACAAGCTCAATATGAGTGAAAAGTGTGCTGCTGCAGTAAAAAAAAGCCAACAGGTCTCTGGGTTGTATCAACAAGGGTATCACCAGCAGAGATAAAGAAGTCATTATCCCATTCTACTTAGCACTTGCCAGGCCACACCTGGAATACTGTGTTCAGTTTTGGTCCCTGCTATGCAAAAAAGATGTGCACAGGCTGGAGAGGTTCCAGAGAAGGGCCACAAAGATGATCAAAGGTCTGGGAAGCCTGCCATATGAGGAAAGGCTGAGAGAACAGGGTTTGTTCAGCCTTGAGAAAGGAAGGCTTAGGGGATGTTCCAGTATTTAAAGGGTGGCTACAAAGAAGATGGAGACTCCCTTTTTACAAGGAGTCACATGGAAAAGCCGAGGGGTAATGGGTACAAGTTACTCCTGGGGAGATTCCGATTGCACACAAGAGGAAAATTTTTCACAGTGAGAACAGCCATTGGAATAAGCTCCCCAGGCAAGTGGTGGATTCCCTAACATTGGACACTTTTAAGATTCAGCTGGACAGGGTGCTGGGCCATCTTGTCTAGACTGTGCTTTTGCCAAGAAAGGCTGGACCAGATGATCCTTGAGGTCCCTTCCAACCTGTTATTCTACGATTCTATGATGATTGGCACAAAGCAATTAGTTGTAGAAGAGGACAGCTAAGGGTCTATGTAGCAAATATCAGTAGAAGCTCATTTGCTCATCAGTGTTTGCACGGCCTCACTGGGTTTGAATTCTTTCCCCTGAAATTACGGCATTTTAGTCCACACAGCTATCTTTAGTTCTTTAATGAGATCACTTGGACAATTAGTAGCTTGAAGCTCTGGGAAGTCTGTAAGGGGTTAGCTGAAAACTGTTATTGCAGCATAAGCTCTCTCTTTTATTTCTCCTCTAATAATTAGAACTGCACATGCAAATAAAGGGCCAACAAATGCTTCATGACTTAGGACATGCAGGTAAATTAAAGCCTGACAGTGGAAGTGATTTTAAGTTTCAGGCTAGAGTTTTATTAGGCTAATACTGAGGAGGGGTATGATATGCTCTCACATTTTATATGGGCATTTTTCTGGTCCAGTAAAGGGGGTTACAAGGCTTCCACAGCATAGTCAAACACTGAGTTATCTTCCCTCACAGTCCACCTTAAGACCTGGCTCACTTTGAAGTCCCCCAACTCTCCCTCTCACAAGGGGATGAAACAGCAAAGGACCTGTTTGTGCCACCAGCGTGAAGGGGAGGCCCCTTGTGTTACAGACCAGCAAGAGCTTACTTGCGTAGCTTGCAAACCACTCTTCAGTTTTCAGACGCAGCTCCTGTCCTTGTAACTCGTGAGGTGACTGCTGCCTCTGGACAGCCTAGCAGTCAGCATGTGCCGGGGGGGACTGGCCACCGCAGGCTTGCAGAAGCAGCCCTGCTGCACCGCCTGCAAGAGCCTCCCCGGATCCTGGGAAAGGAGGTCGAGCTGCAGGGGCGGGGAGAACGGCATGGACCAGACATGTAGACCAGGCATGGAGTCAGTCCAGAAGAGACTGACTAGGGCCACTTGGCTGCATTTTGGGAGTGTCCATCAATGGCAAGGAGTAGATGGTATCTGGGACGTGTAGCTTGTGCTTGGCTGGAAGTCACAGCAGAGACCATGCAGAACAGTAACTGCATCTTTGACTGTCGTTTCCAACCCATGTAACATCTGGCCTGGGGGAGGAGAAGCTGCTGAAAATGAGGTCACTTTCAGAAATATGCCTAAAATGTGGATGTAGGGAAACGAGACATCACGCGTTTTATTTTCTTGGCTTTTAATCTATGAAAGGTGGACACATTTTGCAACAGACTTAAGGTCTGTTATTGAAAGTATGAGTTATTTATCTTGGGGAGCTAATGCTCAGTCATTTGCTGTACTGGTCAGTAGCCATAGGTGATGACAAACTACATATTCTTCCATCTTTTCTAAATATTGCATTTCCTTAAGCAGAAAACCCTCAGCAACCTGCCCTCTAGCCATAACCAATAAAGGCAGGACAGCTGAAAGACCAAGCATTTCGACAGGCTGAGGAAGGAGCAGGTGGCCCACCTAGCCACACACATCAGCCAGCTGAAAGGCGCAGCAAAGCCAAAGAGGAAAGTGAAGGGTTTGGCTGCGGCATTTTTTATGTGTTCTTGCTTCTGCACCCTCTTCTAGCCGGACAGCAAATGAAGCGTTATATTTCCCCAGCCCCACTGTGGGTTTTCCGCTGCCTTTTCTCAGGCCTAGGTTCTTGCCCTCTCCAGTTGCTTTGGGGCAATGACAATGCACCCTTCCTGTGGCACAAGAGCTGTGCATCTTGCTGCACTGCACAGATTAGGGAGGGGAGTGGGAATTACTTATTTAGGTACAAAAAAATTAATGGATATTTCATTTCAACTTGTAGGCTTGCTCCTGGCAAGCCAGAGTGGGAAGATTTCCTGCTGTACCAAATAATACTTGGAGCAGCAGCTGAAATGTGCAATTTAAAATTTATATCTGATAGTCTCCCATATTACAAAAATTAAAATACTATGAATCATCGCATCAGCATTCTAGGTCACACTTATTCCCAGATGTGAGAGTTAAAAATCCTAATGCGTTTTTTTTTTTAAGTGAAAGTTATTAAAAGTTATTAAAAATAACTTTCTGGTTAGGAAGTAAAACTTGATACTTAAATGCCAAGACACCACTAGGGATACTTGCTTTTGTATCTTCTGGATCACGGTGTGATGAGTTTCAGCTGGAAATTCCTTAAAAATGTCTCCAGATATTAGGAAAAACAAGCATAGGAGTGAAATTCCTGCTTCCCCAAAGTCAGCGGAAGCTTCGCCGGGGACTTTGAAGGGAGCCATAATTCACCTACGGGAACAGGATTTTGATTGTCGATGTACTCTACAATTCATAAATAACTACACTGGGAATACTCTTATGCTACAGTAGCTTGAGAATAAAAGCAAGCCCTAAGTTTCCAAATAACAAAAAGGAAAGTTACATCATAAATTTATAAGTTGGGGAAAAGGCTGGGAACAGACAGTACTTTAAGATAGCCTGTTCTAGCCACACTCTCTAAAACACCCACATTGAAGGCCAATGGCCAAATTTGTTATCATGTTACAACAGCATCCAGAAACCTTATCAGGATTTATCCCTCATTTTGTAACATGCTTTACAGATCTGTAGAAAGAGGGAGTCTCTCAAGACTTTTTGGCAACTCAGCTTTAACAGAAGTGAAAATGTAATAAAAATGGGGAGACCTCAGGAATGCAGCTATGCCCCCTCCAACCTGAGGTGTTGCAATGAAGTGCTAGGAACACAAAGCAGTAGAGTGAAACACAAAAGGAAAGGTTAGGGAGTTTTTCTTCCTATACCTCTTGACCTGAACTGAAAGTCTGTGTAGAGCTTTAATATGCTAATACAGAACTGACTAGTTCTTGTTGCACCGATTTATAGGAAGGAAACTTAACAAAGATAGCAGTGGATATACCACCCTGGCATTTGTACTCTGCTTTGCCTCCTCTTTGGACACTGAAGTCCTTCTGAAGACCTGATAACCCTCTCTGCACCAAAGGACTGTTGCAAACCAACTGCAAGGTTGCCTTTTTGCAAATCTGACTTTCAAAACAGAATATAGGAAATCTAATAAAGGCTTGGCCATTAACCTTTAGAGAACACTTAGATCTATGCTTGGAAATTCAGTTTTGCAAGTGGTAATACAGTTAATCAGTCTTACAATTTTCAGAATTACAGGCAAAACCCGCTTTGATTTACCGTCCTCAATGTTTCCAAACCAAACACAGCAAAACTACTCACTTTCATTTATAAGCATTCTGTAGAAATTAATCAATCTATTCCTTTGCTAAGTATATAGGAAAGGAAGAAACAGATTCTTCTCAACATCACTACTAAATATTTGGGAAATATTCAGATTCAGTTATGATAGGAATATACAATCACGAAGCCAGATTTTATTCCCATCTCCACTTCCTCACTGTCTGATCCTGGTTGCACAAGATGTAATCTCTACATGTATTAGGGGTCTTTATACATACACACACACATAGATACACGCGTAGGTACAGAGACAAATAAGGAGGCAATCACATTCTATTTCTGCAAAGCACTTCCAAATCCCTAGATGAAAATCACTGAAAAGGTACAAGCTATCATCACAGCAAAAGCACTAGTGGTTGATGATGCTACCTGAAAGAGATTCTGCATCCATGCATTGGCACAAACACAGAACAGCACCAGACAAATGTCAGCACTAGCAGTGTGGTTCAGCCCAGATCATTCTGGTTTCTTAAATGAAAGGTTTCAAATGAAATGTACCAAGGCATTCCAAATGCTGAAGGAAAGAAACAGGACAGGTAGGAAAAAGGCATGTTTTGTGTATGGTTATACAATTTATGACCTTCAAGCTAAAGCAGAAAATAAAAAAGAAACCAAGATTAAAGCGTATTTCTGGTGGAAAATTCTATTAACTGATGAGAAATTTGGAAGCAACAAATCAGGTAAGAAAATGCCATAAACTGGATTTGAAATGTTAATTTTCCTTATATGATTAAAATATGCCCATTGCTTAACCATACCTGGAAGCACTTTTTTGTAAGCCATCCCAGCAAAAAAATACAACAATCAGAAAGTTTTTTGAATATTCTTTCTATACTCTCTGCACTTTTTCTTTTTTTTTTTTCCCTTCAAGGAGATTGTGAGAGATTTAAGCTTGCTTGGGGACAGATTACAGAAAAAAATAATAGCAGTCGTAAACTGTTTAGGGAGTGAATTACTGTCTCCTCTTTTATTTGGGATTAGACATACTTAAACAAGATCAGTAAGGGACTTTTTCAGGGGAAAAACACAATGGCTGTCAAGAAGAAATATTTGCTGTACCTAGAAAACTAAATAGTTTTCTACTCAGAATAAAAAATAGTACATGCAATATAGTTGGAAATTAAAGCACAAGTGAAACATTTTTTGGAAGGAAAAGATCAAAAATTATTTATGTTTCCAAAACCAGGGGAAACTGCTATGCATAAAAAAAAAAAAAAAAGGCTGGAATCCCAAAGAACTTTTGACTTCATGTTTGAAATCTGACATTCTGTAAGATGGGGCCTGGTATTAGGAGACGACATTATTGTTGAGGTGTAAAACAGAGTTGTGGCCACCTGAAACAGAAATTTGTTCAGGTCTTCTGAGAAGAAAGTCGCACCTGGTTACAGCTTCTTGTATTAATTTTACCCTTCTTTGTTACTTGATTTTAGGTTTGCTGCATATTGTTTTATGTTTTCTTAAACTGATACAGGAGAATAATGATTCCAGCTGCATTTGACCAGGAGGCACCACCTTTACTAGTGATGTACATAAACATACTCCAGAATGATTTAGATTTAAATTTCCTAATTTTTGCCAGGGAAACAAGCTGTTGCTTTTGAAGTTGTGAATTAGTATTAATAATTATCATATTGTCCTTATGTTAAGGACAACACAACTGGCAAGAAATCATGTAGCAGTCTGGAGCTGAACATGTGTTCCTTGAGTCCTACCCTAAGATCTCTGAAACCACCTTGTTACTATGGGAAAGACATAGGATGGTGTGCTTCCTGGATTGCTTCCACTACTTCTACACAGTCCCTGCAGAACAAAGCAGGAGTCCCACCACCACTGGTCAGCAGAAAATGAAAAGGAGCAGCTTGCTTTGCTGTTTTGACTGTGTTCTGGAGGATAGTGAGAAAAGAGTTTGACTGGTGTCACAAAATACCTATGAAAAGGTTACTTCTTTACTTTCATGCTCCCAGTTGCCCAAGAAGGGTTGAAAAGCAATCTGATATTCTGTTTCATGGTCTCATTCCTTATGCCCAGTAAAAAACAGCCTGAGGATTGCCCTTGTGTGTATCACCTACCTATGATTTCCAAAGAACCACGCACCAGGTGGAGACAGATGGAGCACAGCATGCTTAACCATTTTCCCTCCCTATAATCAGTGTGCCTCCTGCGTTCAGTGCAGTAGGAAGGGAGGCACAAGAGCTGGCTTACATCAGCTCCACATTGCCTGAAGAGATGTAGATAGTTTCCATTTTCTGTGTGCCATCTGAACGCAAAGAAAGGAGAACAAGGCAAATTAATTGCCCTGATATATTGACTGTGGCTGTCCAACATGTTTTAAATGTTTTGACTGTGGGCTAAAAGGGTCGGACATCACTGGTGTACATGTAGATACGGATGGTTGCATGCTTACAAAAGGATTTTTTAACATCAGCCAAACTGAAAAGGAGGAAGCATGAGGAAAATATATGTAAGTAATGAGGTGAGAACACTAGGCTCAGCTTTCTGAATTCCCATGTAAGTACAGTGAAATTTCAGGAAGAAAGCATTCCTGCTTTTTTTTGTTAGTTTCAAGGACTCTACAGCACAGCAATATCTGTGTATTCAACTAATGTGACAAGTTTTAGTGTGTCCTAATCAAACCTAATCACCCCTACTTTCTACTAGGTACTACACTGATCAATGGAAAAGCTTTCTAGGCAAGAACTTGGAAAATGATAAAAGCACTTGCCATCATTATTTTCTGCTTTTGACAATGATCTATGTCTGTACAGCTCATCAGTCATCTCTTTTAAAAACAGTGTGGCACTTTGATCAAACAGCCAACAATAGCTTCCCGCGTAAGGTAAAACGCTATGAGAGACCATCAGATAGAAATCACATTTTCTCTAACAATAGGAACCCAGAAATGATGTGCTTGATTTACTTGCAAATAAAATCATGTGAAAGGTGATATCTTCACATAGGTTAAAAAGACAGTGATCCTTTTATTCACCTTTCTGTGTGTTAAACAAACTTCACTGTCACGTTGCAACTGAGATGGAGTGTCTACGCAGTGATAAAGAGGCACATTCCAGCTCTACGAAACATAACTGCCACTGTTGAAAAATTACCCGCATTAAACCTTACACATCCCACAAATTTTAAGAGCAAGATGTGGGAGTTTGATTTTGATTACAGGCCTCTATCTGTGTGGTAGGCAAAGGTCTTTAACCTACGCATTCTGAATGTACTAGGTACATAGTTTCATCAATGTCATGCCTCATTGGGTCAATGTAGGATTTTATCTAAAACCTGAGGCTTTTCAGTTTACACTGTATATGCAAACACAACCTTTTACTGGTGCTCTCTGCCTTTTGTTTCATTGAGAGGATCTACGGTATTTATAGAAAAGAGAGCTGGAGGCATCTTAAACTTATTTTACTCACTTAGATTCCTATTGAGTCGAGGTCTTCAAAAGAGAAATTTTGTTTATTTGAAGACCGGTGTGTGCCAGAGCCAGTGGAGCCGAATGCTTTTTAGTGTTAGAAAAATTGCCACTCTTCTTTTTCTACTCTGGCTTTCCCCAAACCTCTACTGATTGCAACAACATTCATTTTTAAGAGGGTTGGCACAGATTCCCCCGCTTCTGAACATAAATTGAAGTAAAACATATTATCCCAATTTTTTTTTGCAATCTGTAAATGACTGATTATTTTTGTAGAAAAGGTAATACCGATATAGATAATCTTCTCTTGATGATGTGCTACAAGACGTGTCAAGATTCATACAGGTATTTAGGCACTTCCATTTATCTCAAAAAAAGACTGTGCATTTGGATTCTGGGTCCAAGTTCACATAGCAAGATGTGTCTGAACTTCATACTAACAGGAGAAATTGATCTCCCAAGTAACAGAGAGTTTTAACCAGTTAAGTTGTGATGCTGTGTAGGTGGTGGTCATCATTACTGACTGAAATCAACATTGGAAGAAAGAATCTCATCCAATTAAAACACTAACAGCTGATACCCAGTTGGGTTTTCAAGTCGAAAGCAACCACAGCAAAACCTCCTGCTCTGACGTAGACAAGGATTACACCATCTTTCTGACACGTATAGGATGTATAAACTGAACAATTCCCTACACCAGTCTTAGAACTTTCTATTAACTTCTGATTTTGCAAAGCTTACAGTGAAATAGATGAGCATACAACGTTACGTTTCTGGGAGCGATGGCCACTTAATATTTCACCACAGTTTCAGTCTGATGTGGTGTTTGCCGTGACTTA
>WAAD01012733.1:50966-63405 GCA_013389945.1 Fregata magnificens
GACTTAATTCTCAGTTCTGACATAAGTGCCACAAAATATCTGCGTAGTCCTATTGCAAAAGTCATTCAGGGGGTGAAAGAAAAGCCGCAGGTAAAGTTTCAACAGAAGCTGGAATGCGAAACAAGCAGAGAAGTTGCCTGTAGCCTACCATGACAGTTGTAATGGGGAGGGCGGTGTCTCAGCTCAGAAAAGCTTTTTTAATTGATTAGCAGTCACTTTTTTGGTGATTTGATCACGAAGAAGAAAAACACTCATGAATCATATTGTCTAAAGGCATGCTATCGCACAGCTGCCAAGAATGGTAGTCTCAACCCTCACGGCCTCCAGGCCCATTGCTGCTTTGGAGTTATCATGGTGCTCAACTCCTCCTGCACACAGCACACTCAAGGAGCTAAATCAGAAATTTAAACATGCAAAATCATGAATAATATCCTGCTTGACTACCTGGCTAACCTTCTGAAACAGCTCAGTGTGAGGTCAGATTAATGCCAGTGTTGGTGCAAAGTAGAGGGGTAGGAACAGGACTGGTTGCTGTTAGGCTTGCCTAGCTGAAAAAAATACCTGAAAAACTCAGAATAGCGAAGTTTTTCCTTTCCTTCTTTTCCAAAGAAATGTACCAGCAACATGGTATTAACACCAGAGCTTTCCAGTTCTGCTACCTACAAAACAAAAAACTGTATGATTAATTATTATGCATTGTATGATTATTAATATCTACTCACCACAAATCTGGAAATATTTATTTTAACTAGAATTTCACAGGAGATACTTGCAATTTAATTACTGTTCCCAAAGCTATCACACAGGATCTCAGAGCTGAATAATTCTTCCACATCAACTGGTAACAGTGTATTATATGTTCTGCTTCTAAATATTCTGTATGAAAGATGAGTACAATTTACAACCACCTTCAGTGTATTTTATTATTAGAACTGAGAAGGTTGCTACTTAAATCTTTAAAAACCTTCATGCTTAGGTGAATAGGGGCTTCAAATAAAGTTAAAATCTTCGTTAAAAAGTTTTTAGTCAGATATTTCTAATTTGATACAGTCATTTAAAAACATTTATGATAGTCTGAGAAACAAAATTAGAAAAATACAAACATTCAAATCGCTCTATTATGGTCTTACAAGGTTTCTTGCAAATTTTCAATGTTAGTGACTTTTCTATGTATTTTTTAAATCTGATTAAGAGATTTCTGCAGAAAAAAGATGCACATTATTTCAACTCAACAGCATCTTTAACAAGCCTAAACCCACACATAATGCTGGATTTCTGTTCTATTCTTCTTTCAGCACTAGCATACTGGCATTTCTTTGAATGCAACAAAACACTAAGCAACATGAAGAGAGATTTTTTTTTTTTTTTTTTTGGTAAGTCCAGAGGGATTTCAAGAAACTATTCTTATGACATCTAAATAGCCTCTGTGTCTTTTATCTGGTTGAAGAGGTAAGATGAAAGACAAGAGTCTATTCATAAGATTTAATACTAATGGTTATTTGGCTTTCAGCATCATCAATAACAAGTCCCATTAGTCCACTGTGTGTTTCATGCTTACTGCATATGTGACACAGTTATTTTATAGCTAAAGAGGTAACATTCCTCATTTCTACTGCAAGCTACAATTCACTAAATGCCAGTGATATGAGTTATGCATGAGTGAACCTAGAAAAAAAAAACTTTTCAAGCCATATGTAAACTGTACTTATTGAACTTTATCATTTAACTGCAGGCAAAGAATATTTAAATACCCACAAGATCCATCCTTCTAAAGTTTAAACACTTCAGATTACTGTGAAGACTGATGCATAAACATTGCTATATGCTTTTCTGAAAGTCAAAAGTCAAACACTCATGTATGCTTATCTTAAATTCAAACCTAAACTATTTATGTCAGAATGCAGTTTTCTAAGAAGAAACAGAAGGATCCACATATTTCTCTCTGCAGTGAGATTCTAATCTGCTTTTTGTGTTTTTTGCTTACATGTTTAAAAGAGACTTGAAAAATGCAAGAAATAAATTTGCTGATATAATTTTAAAAACTGAACTCACGATTATGCAATTTAATTCTTCCAATTTAATTACTCCATATTAAAATCAGTGTCGTATTGAAAACAAACTGAAAAATGAGGTTTAAAATAACCTTTTAAAAACTAAGTCTGTGACAGAAAAAGTTTTTTTTCTTCTATTTATGTTTCTCTAGCTATAAGTTAGAAGAAGACATACAAACAATACCTATCTCATCTTATCTAAGATGACAAAGCCTATCCCTGGATTTATAACAAATATGCACGTACTTGCTGGCTACCCTCTTTATCAGTTGAAATTCCAAAGTGGAATTGGCAATTGTCCAAACAGTATGTTAGTGAGAGTTAAATGTATTTTAAAACTACAAAACAGTACATTTCTTTAAAACAGAATATGCAATAGCAGACCACAGAGACTACAGCTTAAGGGTAAAATTTTAAAAAATTGCTTTTCTTAGAGTTAATGCTATTAAATTAAAGTACATGTTAGTGCATAATTCCTTTTTGTCCACAGAATCATTAGGAGCTTTTGCTGCTGAACTGTATAAATTAGTACCGACATGACAAATCTTTGTTAGAAGATAATGAGAGCTCTATTAATATTTCCAACACCTCACCCTCCTGAGCTTAGGTAAAAGAATAACTTACGTTTGGAATGTCTCTCTTGGCAATGAAAATGAAATGGTAACCTAATCCTGGAGGTGTAAAAAGGACCAGACTGGTAGCTTTGAGTCACAGAGCTACTATCTAAATTGAGTGTAAGCTTGTATTCTGGTGTATCTGGTGGCTTCAGCCTGGGGAGGGTGCAGCACAGCACCCTTTTGGGCTGTATACTTTACAGAAAACTGAGGCGCAGAGTGGAGAAGGGATGGTGATGTTCTGAGTCTCATCTTGATACAAGCACGGGATGGGGCAAGGACATGTATCTCAACTGGGGAGCTCCGTCATGTTCCTGGGACTGCTGGTTCACACAAAGAATCCCAAAGACCAAGGTCTGATGCCACACAAGTCTATATGAACTAATGAACACGTGTGTACATATTACAAACATAAGCTTAGGTTCCTAGAGTAATGTTAACACCTTGTATGCTTTTCAAAAGCACCATGAACTACTGAATTATTCAATTATTCCTTTTTAAGCAAGATCAGATAATACAACATTTATTTCCTTATTACATTACACAGACTGTTAACATAGAAGCCTGATGCTGCAAACACTGAGTCACGGACACAGACCTACCTAATCCTGTAGCTCCCCACCGAGCTTTTGACATTTAGGACCTGATACTGCAGCAAGTAGCAACAAGTGCTACTGAGAAGAAACTTATCACACAGTGAGACAGGATTTTTGGAATAATGTACCTAACTGATTTTTAAAACTCATCTGAAATGTTAATAGACTTACTGTCTCTAGATTCTTACCACCTTTCATTGCAGAATTCGCCTGAGGCATGACTGGAAAGCATTCATCATGATTAAAATCTGTAATACGTTCCTTGTTCTCTTCCTTGCTTCCTGGGAGATGGTATTTGCTGTGCAATGTCTTGTTTCGATAGAAATTGTAAAAATAATACATATTTTTGGATTGAAATTTTTTTTTGTTAAGATAGGAGGACAGTGAGTAGATGAAGAACAGGGGCAGAAAAGAAAGGAGGGTCAAGGAGAACAATATTTTAGTTTGTCTGCTACTGATGTCCCAAATCTTTCCAAAGGTAAGACTAAATCTTTGCAATTTTTTCTGAGTCCACTTCTCTGAAATGCTCTTTGTTTTTCAGCTGCTAGGTCAGTCAATTCATCATTCCAGGCTCCTATCCCTGGAGGCAATGTAGACTTCACTCTAAGCAGCGTAGCCTCAAACACTACTCAAGAGCATCAACCTTTCTGTCATTTTGAGAGTCTCCAAGATGTTGGGATATACCCTACAACTCAGTTCTGGGAAGAAGGTTTAAAAGATGTATCCATTATGAAATTAATCCTGCCAGGTACAGCTAGTCAAAAGAACTGTGAACAGGCAAGCTAGTCAGACCAGGACATCCATATCTCCAAAAGCAGTCTTTTTTGGCAAAGCCCAGACAGCCTCAAGTAGACACCAGAATGAACAATATATCATTTTATGATGAATCAGCTTTAATAATGTAAATCCATACTAAAGTTTTTAATGTTTTGCAAGGCACTTTCTTACAAGGTAGGATTCAAGAATACATCAGGTCTGATACAGACAGGGTAAACTGTGCACATTTTTTTTTCTACAGAGGGTATAACAGACAATAGCTGAGAAGAAATCCGATGGAGTGTTTTCTAAGCGATAAACAGCTTATATCCAGCATTCAACAACATCCAGCATTCCCATTACCTGGGGATTAGTTGTTTTTTAATGACAACTAATGCCATGGAATTGCTATGCTGTACCATTAGAGCCTTTAGCAAGGAAGAAGATGTAACTTCATGGACATCCTCAGCTTTCAGTGCATCACCCACAGTTCTGCATCAGTTCACAAGGAGCTACAGAATAAAAACAGTTTCCAGCCAAGTGGGCTAAAGCTAATCTGGGAGCAGACATTGTTGGAGATACGTTATGAAAAAAATAGGAACAGGTTGAAACTAGTCTTGTTGCCAGCAGGTTGAGAAGGACCAAATCCTGCTGCGTCAAGCAGTCAAGGAATGGCACTGTTGGACTGTGAAGCCTGAGGCCGCCTAAGCAGTGCACTGCTGGCACCTGGGAAAAGCAGCTTCTATACACAGCTGGGGACAGCCCCTCACAAGAATTCAGGCCCTGCCTCCCTGAAATGCCATACTTTAAAAATATAAATTTCCGTAAAAAGTAGAGAATCTATAACGAGGACCTCCCTCAGGAGGTATGACGTTCAGTGAAGCACGTTCTTTTGATTAACATGGACTTGGCCTCAAAGGCAGAGCACACCCATTCTCAGCATGAGTAAACCTCCTTGCTCTCGGCGCTAAAACCGACTCCTGATGGACTGTGCCCAATTCCCCCACCCTGCTGTCTGAACGCATCCCCAGGCAGTCCGCGTCCAGGCTGCCATCCCAAGTTTCAGTTATCACAAAATGCCAAGTGAGCATGCTTACACGCACCATTTCCAGTTTATTGCAATTAATTTTACAAGCAAATGCACTAGGTAGCCTTCAGAGATTATGACCAGATTCTTACTGTTTTGAATCAAGGACTAGAGCTGTTAGTGCAAAGCCAAATCATGTGTTTTCCCTGGCCTGTCAGGAGCCCACACTGCTATCTGGCTTCTCTAGCTATATAATTTAAAGCGCTTCAGACTAGGTTAAGTAGCAGAGACTGAAGGCGTAGCCTTGCCTCACGCATCTGCGCAATGGAAAGCAATGCTACTGTGACCACAACAGGCTTCCAGATGAATTCCTTCGGGGAGAGACTTCTGCTATCCAAGCCAAATTCAATGTACCAGCAAAATAGGTACCTAGAAAGGTGTCAGAAAGCATGTTTGTCTCTCTTGAGGTTATAATGTCATCAGATCACATGGAAAAACAAAATAATTTCCTTGTCCATGAGGTAAACAATGACCCAGCAGTTTTTTAACAGCTGAATATTTTGATGCCACATGGCTTGGGTTTTATGGGGTTTACCTGCCTGGACAGCTTCCTTTAAAGCATGCAGGAACATTGCAGTACTCCTTGGTTTAAAGTATCTAAAAGCTTTTCAAGAGAATTAAATGTTAATCTGCTGATTATGATAAAACATACACATTTATGTTGGAGAAGACAGGTCAAGAAAAAAAATGTGCATTCCATATGAACTGAGAGGTGACAAGATTAATGACACACTCTTTTGGGGAGGGATATTAATTTTAGTCTTGGACCAGATTCTGGCAAAATTCAATGTGCTGCACAGATATGCTGCACCTCTGTTACAGAGCACTACTGCACTAGAAGAGCATAGCTGTCAACTACCATCTTCCTCCCTTCAGTTTAGGCAGTCTTTAGTTATTCTAGGCCCAGGGCTTTACAGACTTTGAAGCTATGGGTAGAAAACTTTAAATTAATTAGAAATTCTAGGGAGCAGATGGGCAGGTTACAATGGCCCGCGCAGTCTCTGTGGCTAAGGAGATGCATCACAGTGCTGCAAAGTCTGGAGGTCCAAGTGTAAAACCTTCTGCTGACCAGCTAAGTGGTGATAAATGTGTGAATGAATAATGAAGAAAGAAAAGTAGACAGGTTAAAACAACTGATGCACAATCAATAGGAAAATACCCATGTGTAGGTCTAGAAGTATACTGCTTATAGTCAGACTGAATTCTAGTTCAAAAGTTTTCTGTTTAAAAGAGATTAATAGCTGTGTCCCCACGTACTAGCTAAATGTTTTTTAAAAAAACATGTAAATGAGATACTTTGTATGAAAATATGTTCATTGTGGAATCCAGAAGCATATGTTTAATCATTTGGAAATGAGACAATGCACATATTTTTCTCAACATGAATTTCATTTTAAGAACAAATATAGAACATTCTGTATTGTCATTCCTTTCCTAACAATAGCTAAAATTAACTTCTAAGTTTAGCCATTACACAAAGCGTATTAAATTAGAGGTATTGAAACTACTTGACAACTCATTAATCTAAATTGAAGGGCCCAAGAGCAAAGTCCCTGATCTAGACAACTGGGCTGTACAGTAGATATCTGCAACCATTAGCATTGTTTTCACTACCAGAATGCTAATGCACGTATCACTATTAGAGTATCCTTTTAAGGAACTCAGGGCATTAATACAAAAGCAACTAGTGCTGTTCACTGGGCAACACGTTTTTCAAAACACACTAAATTCTTTTAGCTCATGCACTTTCCTATAATACTCTACACCACTTCCAGGTAAGGAGTCTGCATCTCCTCTTCTGTGAAGCATGGTCAAATGCTCAGCTGGATGTCTCACGTGAAGCAGAACACTTGTGCTAGGAAGCCACGTGCAGCATTTCCTCTGGCCTATGGGAAGATGGGTGAGGTGAGACAGTCACTGCCTCTGTTGACTTCTGCACTGTTTTCTCCAGTCTAGTTAGAAAGAACCAGGTTGCCAATCTTGTAAGTCTGCCTGCATCTCTCCTTCACTGTGTGCACGCATGCCTGTGCTATGAGCAAATCAGATTGCCTGCTATGCAAAAGTCAGCAAGGAACTTCCCAAAAGACTGGGCCAATTAAGGCTAGTCAGATTTTTTGGTTTTTCTTTCAGCATCAATTAGAATATTGGAAAAAGAAAATCCCTCAATTGAAATATATTTATCTGGATAATGAAGTCCACTGCAATCCCATTCAAGGGCCATTACTAAGTGGTGAAATTTTGAATTTCAGACATGTAAGTCAAAGTCTCAGTAAAAGGGGCAAGAGATACAACCACCCTGGGAGCACAGCAAACGAACGGCTTTTTCTTTTCCTAATACAGTATCTCAATGAGTATTAAGTGGCATCTCCATACAGTAAAAGAACGACTGGGACCTCTGTCTACACACTGGACAGGGGAACATACCTGGATATACCTGGTGGTTAAATAAAGTTGCAGACTACCATTTATACCTCATTTTCATAAGTCAGTGACATTTTCCATCTGGTATCAGAGACTGGAATTTGAAAAACCAGCAAACTCATATGCAAATTGTGAAAGTGTTGTGGAAATAAAAAACTATCCCAAACACCAAACTTCTGTTGCAGTATCTCAGCTTTCAAAGAACATAGTCAATTTAAAAAACATGTATTTATGCTTTATCTGCTTTGCTTGAAAGTAATACTATGACTGCCATAATTATTAAAAATAAGGGGTAAAAACATATGCACTGACTACATTGTATAGTCAGATTCACTGCTTATAAAGATAATCAACTTCTTTTGAGAGAGAGAGACAGGAAAGAAAATAAAAATTAGAAGAAAAGCGGTAATTTGGACTTTGCCAAGTAGAAATATAGAGACCAGAAGAATTTCAAGATAGTTGTACTCCCCAAAGCTATTTAATTCTTCTTTTGAACAGATTATAATTCCATTTATAATCCCCTAAGAAACCATATTAAATAATATTTTCCGGTTACAGTAACTTCAGATTTTTCTCAATGGAGAATTCTGAAGACAAAATTTGATGCAAGACAAAAAACAAACCAGAGACATTCAGGCTCAGGTACTTAATTAGCTTATGTGTTTATAACTATATCTGTCCAACTGTATCAAAGTTTCTCTGGAAATTTTATACTATAGCTGTGCATTCATGCAGAAGAAAGATCCTTTTTCTTTCGCTGTCATGGCAGCTAAGTCTCAATTGAAATTAGTTTTGAGGAGCAGACAACTCTATTAATCTTAGCTATTTTAATCTGGTGACTGATGAAAAGATTCAAGAAAGGAGGTGGTTGTTAGTCAAACAATTTTTAACTGAACTCTGGATGCATATTGAGGGAGCAAAACCTTTATGCATCAGAAGGCAGTTTTTGTTTATGCCTAGTAAATAGTAAAGGTGTTAACAATACTGCCACTTCCATTTTTTCCCCAGGCAGATGAAAAAGTAAAGAACTCAAGCTGGACCAACTCTTTGTAGAAACTGCTGATGCAGCATAATAGGTTTATAAAGCAGAGCCCTGTATAAATTTCTTATTGGATGCTTCCAACATTAGCAGTTGCTGCCCCATGCCCAATTACCCATTTTCAGTTTACAACTGAAAGCAAGTCTGTGGTGAGAAAAATATCCTTCAGCTACACTATCCAATTTAAGCAGGCAACAAAACTAGTGCTCCTGATGCAAGCAGCACCTTACAGTAACAGCTGGAGATAATCCATCTGTACTCTCCCCCTCCTTCACCCTGGTTCATCAGCTTCTTCTGAGGTGTTTTCAGGATGCTCAGGACTTCCTCCTCTCTGTTTTCAGTCTCATTCAATCTCATCCAGGCTACAGAATATCTTGTCTCTGCGCTAACTAGAGACTGAAGAAGAGATGGCAGCTAGCAAAGACTCCACTCGGGGAAGAAGGTAGGTTACACTGGCAGGATTCAGGGGAAAACAGCCAGAAGTGAGCAGGAATTTACCTGCTCCTTTCATTGATGAACTATATTTGCCATTTGCTAATGGTTTGCAATCCAGTGAAACTTCTAACCCAGTTGGAAGATCATAATCTAAAATTGTTTCTTCTTCTGGTCTGCATCTAAGCCATTTCTTTCTGGAAGTGGACCTAACTAAAGTAACCCTTTCCTTTGTCACCTCAATGACAGCAATTACATTTCAAACCAACTCAGAATAAGGTGATATGACTGCAACAACAGCACTTATGTAAGTTTAAGGTATCCACTTCTATTTGGAAAACCATCTTTTCTCATATGGCGATACACAATTTTTTTCTGAGTTTTTCATAAATAGAAGAGAGTTACTTTGAAACAGAGGCTTACAGAAACTAAATAACAGAGTGACCGTACAGTAATAAAATACATTAATTGCATACATTTCATCAGGAGATTCAGAAATGACAAACATTTTTCTTTCCCAGTTAGAAACCAGTTGACAAATCATGCACTTTCATTTAATTAAAGCACTAATACTGATGCTTATATACTTATCTAAAAACTCTGAAAAAACAACAAAGTTCATGGAAAATATGTCAATGCTTTTGTAAGGAAAAATGTATCTCTATTTCATACCCGAAATACTGTTTTGTCTCCAGCTGTTTTCAAATCATCTTCCTTCCCAATGATTCTCTGTAGCTGTATTTGTTAAAACATGAAAAAACCACAGGAAAATTACAAATTTGGTCTTACAAGAGTCTCTTTTTTCAGAAACTTACATTAATTTCACCTTTTCTTAATTATAAAGTCATCACATTTCTGCAAGGTTCTCTAGTCACGACAAAACATTTGCATACTTAAGGATAATTTTGCTATTCAGACACACTTTTTCCCAGGAATGTCTTATCTACTGTGGTTAATATAGCCAAGCAGAGCATATGAATCTCTCTCTCGCAACCCAGTGCTTACTCTATTTCTTGCACTAGAAGCTTAGCATTCACTCCATAAGATTTTGAAACTCAGGGGTGTAACATCAAGGGCCACTCAGGAAATAAAAATTATCCTGTGATTTTCATGCTGTCCTCCTAGACAGCTTTACATAGTTCTGCTACAGACATGATCTTCTAAACATGAAAAACATACCTGTTCAAATGAGGTACTATACAACTAAGAACAAAGAATAATTTCATTAAATAAGCAAACGTATTTTCAGCACTGGCATTAAGCAGCATTAAGCACCTCCACTGCACAAATAAATGAATCTTGAATGTGTTAGCTAAGAAGATTTTTAGAAGTATCGAAATGACTCACATTTAAAAACATAACTTCTGCTGTCCCAAGTAGAGCTTTAAGGTAATATAGAAAGTGCATTAATTTGCAGCACCTCAAGTATATCTCAGCTGCAAGGTTTCTTTGACTGTATTTTAGCTTGGGAGGTCANGCACTCTGGATTTGGAGACTTTAGGAAAGATACTTTTAAAGCTCAGGGTTTTCAAAGCTGCTGGTTTGCTTCTCAAACATTTCTGAGTGATTCCTCACCAGGCCCATTAAAACTGGGAAAAAAATCCATGACCAAATTTGCATAGCCATTATTTTGTGAGGTTTTCAAATACCTTCTTAGGGCTTTATTTTTTTCCTTTTTTTTGTTATGTTGTTCAGAGAAGCAATATGGACTTGTAAAGTAGTGAGTCGGAAAAAACTGCTAACTGTGTTGCCAAAGGTCTTCCCTTGGCCTTCAAATTTTGACTAATTCACCTGTTCTGGTTTTTTTATAGCCTCAGTTTTTGAGTTCCTCATGATAGTTACTTTCTATTATTATTTTTAAATGGCATGCCTTGACAGTATTTATAAAAATAAATACTGTAACGAGACAATTAAACAGTACCATTTCTTCCAAGTTTCTCCAAATTCTTTTTATTTTTGATTATTAATTTCTTCACGGCAAAATAGCAATATAGAGCTCTGGATAAAAACACAACTGCTCGTCCATATTCTCACTGAAAAATCACATTTTTTTTCTTACCTGAAAAATCCATCTTTTGCTCACACACAAGAAATACAACTGCAGATACTTTCCAAACAAGAGAAAATATGATTTTTTCTTTTGGATTTTATGACTCTCTAAAAAATCTGCAGAGACTGCTAAAGAACACAGACATACAGTATAATTTTTTTTCACAAGTGTTCTGGAAGGTTTAGTTTATTGTTTTATTACACTGTACCTAAATCCTTATAGTGCTTGAAACTACTTCCAGTAGTTTGCAGATTTTTTTCCAGCACAGTGCAGCAGCTACACACAGAGGGAGAAGAATTCTGCCCTTGAGAAATGGACTCTAATACTCAACTGCTCCATGTAACATTTATCTGTATTTAATATTTATATATGTTCATCACTGGAAGATACTAATGGCTAATTCAAAGATAATGAGACCTATTATGCACAACTGATGCCTCTTTACTAAAGACATACTAAGAAGTAATTTCTTCTGAAGAAAACAAGAGCTGGCAGAAAGGCTATATCAGTCTTCAAAAGAAAAAAAAAAAGGTGATTTTGCATTTTCCAGTTGTTTAAGAGAAGTTAGTGCTTGTGGATATTCTAGGATTGCAGAGATGTTCTGTACCAAACCACCACAACTGCTGACAGTGTCGGGTGCTGGTTCATTCAGCCCTAGATGAACCTCTACAGGTTTTTTGTGGTATCTGCTGTCCAGGACAAGTGTATAAAGACGGTCTATTTAGAAAGTCTAAATCACATAGCTCTTACATGTGCCATCAGAGTTACCCTACCTCCATTCCCAATAGTTTTCAACTGTCATTAATTTTACTTAGAAATCTTTCATCAGGACAGCGTTAGGGAAATTCCTCACTTGCTGGGGATTTTGGGATCTTTGGTAGCCTTATTCTTGATGGGAGGTCTCAGATTAATGTGCATGGGTTATTATGTGCATGTCTGGAAATCCCCCTCAGCAAGACTCATGTGAATGTTTTGTGCTGAGTTCACAGAAGTATCTTACTGTCCTCACAAAGATGCAGATAATATGGCTCTGAGAAACAATTCTTTGCACTCTGGCAGGGGCTGATTAAAAGATGGCAACTAACATCTGTGAATATGCCATTTCTGCCACGTCTTCTTTACCCTGGAGATGCAGGGCAAAGCAACAAATCCTTGCAGATGCCCACCTCAAAATACAGATTGCTGTGATTCTGGGCCCTAATACTGAAATGTCTCTTGTATTGTGAATGTTTAGCACTGAAACATGGATGAAGCAGAAATTAAAAATAGACTGGCTTGAATACAAGGAAGGAGGGAGGAGAGAGAGCAAGAGCCTGTCCCTGGGAAGGGACAGACTTTTAACTGCTACTGGAAAGGAGGAAAACGTGCACAGAAATGGAAAGGCTATGGAGGA
>WAAD01012735.1:3384-33759 GCA_013389945.1 Fregata magnificens
TATATATAAATTATATATAAAAACCCAGCAGTTTTATATATATAAATTATATATATCGATATATATTTTTATATATTATCTTTATATATATACACACACATATAAAAGAGCCAGTGACAGAGCCAGATTATTGAACCTCATTGTGCCTTAAGCCTCAAAATAGTATTAAACTCCTACTGTAAATGTGCTGAGAGCTTTGAATGAAAGGTTCCAAGTTGTGCAAAACATTGTTCCACCAGGAAAAGTCTTGCACTGTAGGGTATTAAGTGCTTAAAATTGTCATACTGGCTATTTACTTCCATCTTCCCCATGAGTAAAACATATACAATGGGTTTGATCTTTACGTTTTGAAATGCATGATCTGTACTATCAAAGGATGCCACTACAATTAGGTTTCAACATTTTGCACTTTGTACAAGCGTGCATGCTAAAAGCAACAAACTGCCGAGACCTGACATATTGTTACTGATGTCTCAGACTATCACAGTTGGATACAAATTTTATTACTGTTAATTTTAACAAATCCTAACAAATGTTATTTGGTTGTGGCAGTTATTCCCAAAATGAATTCTTTCAGGAAAAGCCTCATTCTGTCTTAGGGCAAGGTATCCCTTAGCATTAGTATGGGAAAGGAAGAAGATTAGAATAGCTGTGCAAGAACTTGAAGGTTTATAATGCAAAGAATTCTTTTATTTTGTAGTAAAATATTTTCATTATTTTAGGTTGCAAAACACCTTGCTTTTCTGAACAAAGAACTGGAGGAAGTATGCCATCTCCAACATCATACGAAATCCTGCAAATAGCTAATAAACACATTGAACACCTGAAGAACTTCGGGTCAGATTTTTATTTATATGAAAAGTGAACAGCTTCTCCAGAGGATCTCTCCTCTTGGTTCCCTGCTTTATGGGCATAAGCAGACAAGAAATTCAAAGTTGGGAGTGGCACTGGCTTATAAACATACAAAGAAAGAGCTGAATTTCTCCCCTGCCAGATGGTACAGAAGTAGCCGCCTGCATTAATCAATTTGTTCAGTACAGTTCTGTTCACATAAGCAAGCAGTGCAGCAAGTGGAGCTGAAGCACAACGGTTGGTGCTTAAAGCCTAACATGCGAAGACATGTACTTTGTACAGGCAGCCTTTCCAGTCTAAGACCTCTCTTCCAAGACCATATTTTACACAAGGCACTAAAACTCCCAAGAAGTATTTGATCTAAAAGTCTCACTAGGGTCTTCTAAAACTAATTCCCATACATAGGTGATGATGACTATTGCCTTTCCTAGCTACACAGCAGCAATAGTGTACTGATCATAGGGTGGGATTGAACAAACTGCAAAGAAGAAATGGACTCTCAAGAACAGGAATTTTAGCAGAACTCTTTCATCTGAGTAGATTCAAAATCTTGTAGTTATCTTAACTACCATGGTCATCTTAAAAAGGAGGTGCCAGAGTCCCTCCAGAAGACAAGATGAATGCCCCAGAAGGAGATGCCAAAGTCTCTCCAGAGGGTAAAACAGAAAGAATACAGAATAGAAAACAGAAACTAAAGCAGCCTGATTCATAGCTTAGCTGACCTCTGAGCAAGGCACAAAACCGCTACACATTGCTTGTTAAGGTAGATGCATGGTGCACGCCTAGGAACAGCAACTGGTACAAGCAGTTGGTGGAGAATACAGTATGTGGCCCTAAGGTCCTCAAACCAAAACAGAGTTCCCCAGATCACCCCCGTGTCCCAAATGGACTGCACCAAGTCAAATGCTTATCCTTCCTTTGTATCACATAAGCCACTGCAGGTGCACCGAATGCAAATCAAAGCACATGAACAAGTGTAACATTCAGTAGGGTTGTTTCAGTTGCTTACTCTGAACTAACGTACACTCACCTCACCTCAACCTTAGGGCAGAAAAGGAAATAAGGGAACGCAAATGTATTCTAACTCAGCAGGGGGAAGGAGAATCAATTGGAAGTACAGTTCTGAGTGTAGAATTAGACATTACCTGTATTTTGTAACTTTGAGGATTATCAGAGCTGTTAGAGTTGAGAGAAGAGGTAAGCCATCAAAACTTTAATATATTAGTCTTCCTTGCTTTTACCTATTTTAACAAATATAGGGCCACCCCTTTAGAGTAAGTTTTACAGATCGACAGACTTTAAAAGTTACTATGAACTGCCACAGGCTTTGGATTCCACAGGAGCTCTTAATGACTAAGCTACTGTAAGGGGCAGCACCCAGAAAACAACTGATCTCCTTCCTCACAAAAAACCACACACTTAAACAGGGCAGTTTTTTAGGACAGGTTTACTTTTCTTCTCCACAGACCCTACGGGAGAGTTTATATCATACTTTTTCCTTTTCATCACCAATACAGATGCAAGACAATTAGGTATCTGTTTTATTTTTCAGGATGTTTATTTTGTACACAAAGTTGTAAAAGCCAAAGAAAGCTGAAAATTTTTAGCATTTCCCTGAAACCAACATTTTCTAAATTCACGTGAAAGCTTGGTTATTCTACTCCTGCACTTAACAGTTCACGTAGAGTAAATTGAAGGCACTGGAGTAACAAGCTTTTTCTGCCACAAAACAATTTCCTTGAAAAGCTTCCATAGTATGAACAGGCTTTGCTGTTTTATATTCAAGGACCAGGCCTTCTCCCATTTCAGTTTTAATTAGTTTGGTATTGACAGCTTTACCAGCATTGCTAAAATTAGTACTTAGTCTTATAATCGCTTCAGATGGAAGGCTAGGAACTACAGCTTTCAGGTCTATTGTCGATTCCTGCCCAAAATTGAGAACCATCATAAAGACTCTGTCTAACCCATCCAATTCCCTCACATACACAAAAACATTACTGTCATTCCAGATGTAACACATCCACCCCCGATGAATGGGTAGCTCATTGTTGCGAAGTGAAGTTAGCTCTCTGTACAAATTCAGGGTTGAGTTGGACCAGGTCATCTGGATCTGCAACAGTCAGCATTAACAGGGTCATTTCTTTGCACTGAATGTAGGAAATATTACTTTGCTCTCACACCCACACAGCCTGCTGACAACACACCTATTAGAATTGCATTTGACAATTACCTCTCTTCAAATTCGTCTGCAACTTCCACTGAAAAACTGCTTTTTCTCATGCACTTCCTTGGCACTTGTGGAGTGGCAGAGACAGCGGTTATTAGGCAGGACAGAATTTCCCCAGCGCTGACACTATTTCTTCCTCCCACAGGGTCCTTTACAGTACCATTTATTCAGGAGAAAGCCATAGCCATTCAAAGCTTGATACTGAACTTTTTCCATTAAGTCTAATCTACTGAAGTCACAGGGTTTGTTTTGTGTTCTATTTTTCCTGTCTTCGATTTATTTTTTTTCTGTCTTCAATTCTGGTCAGCACTGTATATCAGCAAAATCTGTGTGATTCACTGCTCAACTGCCTTGAAAAAATTCTTATTTACTTATGTTAGAGATGGTCCATGTTAAGTTCTTGTAACAAGGCCAGTGCTTTCTATAGTAACAGAAGTGAAAAAAAGACCAGATTTCAATTTAATATTAACATCCTTTTAATAATTTAAAGAGCCAAATCGCCACATCTACATTATAATTGCAGTTGCCCTGGTTAAATGAATACAGATGAAGGAGACTCCTTGCTCATGCAAGGATTTCCTATTCTAATAAAATTTGTTAGGATTCAATGCCTTTTTATTTTCCTCCCTTGAGTTTGTTCTTACTAGCTACACTACCAATTCCCACTATGTAAAAGAAGTCAGAGCAAAATAGATACCTTCAAAGATTTTTAAACCATTTGAGTTAGTCACACATATAGATACCTACTTCAACATTTACACTTTCGTAGTCAGAGTTAACAGGTAACCAGCTACTGTTGCCTTCAGTAAAACCAGCATTAACTTTGCCATCCCACTGCATGGGGGATTTCTCTGGAAAGGTTGCCTAGAAAATAAACTGGTGTCAGAGCCATTACCAAGAAGTTACTTGTTATGAATAGTATATTAAAAAGTTATCCCTTGAATAGCGTGTTCTCACATCTTCCAAACGATCACCATTTCACTATTGCTTTCTTTGGTTTAAGTTAAAATTTAGTAAGGAGGATTTAGTCCTGCTCCAGATTTAAAGAGAAAATAAGAATCAGGAGAGTTCCTGGAATGGAGGCAAATGGTCGGTCTCACGGATACAGCATCACTGGGTAAAATGTGGAATTCCCAAATGACTCTAGTAGAGTTGTCTCCCCTTGTGACAGATGGTTGGATGAAAGTTTACTAATGACAGCTAGGATATTCTGATAAACGTCCAGACATGCAGTGAGTGAGTATATGAGGTAAGGAGTCTTTAAGAAAAGATGCTGTTACAACAGCAGTAAACAACTAGTAAATGCTATTCAGTGTCTGTTCTTTTGTAACCATCACACTTTTCACCTTAGAACTCTTCAAGCTTATATTTGCAAGAGGTACAATTTGGACAGGATTATTTGTGTTAGAAAGACAGAATTATTTCCAAGTGCAAAAACTTTATTGAAAACCAGCTTTTAGGTGATTAAAAAGTGTTGATGTAAAAAGTCTGAAGTTCTCATTTTGAAGGATTCAGAAAAATTCTGAAAAAGCTTCCTCATTGTTATAGAAGAGCTTGCCAAAAGATCTGACACTTAAATTTAATGATAGCAAGAGGGCATAAAATATTTTGCACATACTTTAAGTGTTTGTTTTCCATGAAAACTGTTTTTCATATAAAGGGCACTTTTCAATACAATCTGTCAGAACATCAGCTCAACAAAAGAAATTGTCACTTTGCTTTGTGACATTATAAATAACGGGTTTCTCCTTTTAGCATGTTCTGAAAAGCAGGGGAAAAAAAATCCTAAGTTTTCAACACTGGTAACACTCCCTTTCTTCTTTACCTCTTTGAGCTTCTCCTGAAGTGTTTCAAATGCTGGGGCTAAAAACTATACCCTGAGCAAATACTCTCCATCTTTCTAAGACACCCATTAATCAGGGATTCTTCCTCTCCAGACTCAAGAGTGGTTTTGCGTTGTTACAAAGCCACGAGCAACAGGATAGCCACTAAAAAGTAAACCCTGAGGAGCTGTGCTGGTTTTGGCTGGGATAGAGTTAATTTTCTTCATAGTAGCTAGTATGGGGCTGTGTTTTAGATTTGTGCTGGAAACAGTGATGATAACACAGGGATGTTTTAGTTACTGCTGAGCAGTGCTTACACAGAGCCAAGGCCTTTTCTGCTTCTCCCACCACCCCACCAGCGAGTAGGCTGGGGGTGCACAAGAAGTTGGGAGGGGACACAGCTGGGACAGCTGACCCCAGCTGACCAAAGGCGTATTCCAGACCATATGACGTCATGCTCAGCATATAAAGCTGAGGGAAGAAGAAAGAAGGGGGGGACGTTCAGAGTGATGGCGTTTGTCTTTCCAAGTAACCGCTACGCGTGATGGAGCCCTGTTTTCCTGGCGATGGCTGAACACCTGCCTGCCGATGGGAAGTAGTGAATGAATCCCTTGCTTTGCTCTGCTTGCGTGCGCGGCTTTTGCTTTACCTGTTAAACTGTCTTTATCTCAACCCACGAGTTTTCTCACTTTTACTCTTCCGATTCTCTCCCCCATCCCACCGGGGGGCAGTGAGCGAGTGGCTGCGTGGTACTTAGTTGCCGGTTGGGGTTAAACCACGACAGGAGCCAAGGGCAAGCCACTTCTCTGGAGAGTATCATTCTGCCAGCAGTAATCAGCAGCAGGAAGAAAATGCAGGAGGCATTTTGACCTAGGTGTTTCTCAGAGGAAATGAGATTTCCTTTTAAATCAGAGAATCATTTCCCCACATCTGATTCAGACAAACCTGGTGATGATGCTGTGCTGCTTGAAGTACCTTTTTCCCTTTGGTACAAAACTAGCCAACACCATTGGTAACACCAGAGGCTGTCTCATTTCCTAACAGAGGCTTTCCACAGTGAGAACAGCATCTACCATAGGACTATGCTCTCATGGTACTGAAAAGTGGTTGTAAGAGGCAGAGCTGAGCTGTTCCCTTTTGGGCATGACCTTTTCCAGTCATGCCCATACATCTTGGACAATGAGACACAGTTCAAGTCAGGTATGATCACAGAAGAGACAAATTACAGGGGCTGAACATGAAAACTTTTAAGTTACACAGGTCAGCACAGCGTGAAAGGCACAGGCACTTTGTTTTAATCCCTTGACCTTGAACAAACTTACTGCTGAACATTTCTGTAATCTAACAAACACAAACATCCTGTCATGTGTTACTTGTAACTATGATCAAATGACCTAGGCACCTGGTTCCCAGGCTCAGCTACCTAAATCCTTTATAGGAAGGGATCTAAAAGACAAATCAAAAACCCCTGCGTGACAAGCAAAACCCATTTCTGGTCGCCACCAGGCAATGCTAAGCAGGGGCTGGTCCGTACACCCACCCCTTTCTGGAGATGCCTTCTTCAGAGCTTCGGCACGCTGTAGAGGGCTGTGGCTTAGGTGCCTTTGCACAGTCAGAGCAAAGCAGCCTGCAGAAGGTGACTGTAGCTATGCTCTCTCACAAATTTCTCTCACTGATTTCTTTTAAAAAGCAGCCAGGAAATAATGGACTTTGACATAGCGATTGGGGTACTTCTGCAGGAAGAAGGAGATAGCGACTCGGTTCCCCTTGCCTCAGATGACTGCAACACACCTCTTATAACCGCTAGCCCAGGCCCAGTGTTGGTGCTTGCTGCCCTTTCTGCTGAAGCAAAGCAAAGCAACACCACTGCAAACCATGCAAGACTGATCTGGCAGAGGGCAGAAATCAGGGACCATGATTGCAGTCTAGCAGTTCAGACACACATCAAGGCCTTGGTTCTGGTCTCTGGCCTGGCCATTTCTGCCTGCTGCCCAATGGGGAACACAGAAAACCATCTAAACAGTGAGAAAGGCGGGGTTTGGTTAACAAAACAAAAGTTCTTGTCTTTTTGAAGTTCTGTTACGTGGAACTAAACAACAGGATCAGAGTTTATACGCTCTTCACTTACTTACATTTTCTGATGCAATGTTCTCCATGCCTATTTCTTCACCATAGTAGGTTACAGGAGTACCAGGAAGGGTTAAAAGCAGCATGTTTATAACATTGACGTACTCCTTCCCAATCCGAGATGAAATCCGAGCAGCGTTAGGGCTTCCAACCTGAAGAAAACATCATTCTGTTAAACACACATTATAAAATTCCATGCATATGTGAAATTGGTTGACTAATTTAACAAGGTAGTAGGTTTTTTTTCTTTCCCCTCCGGGCCTGTGAGGACAATTAGCTTTTTTTATCTTGGTGTCAGTACAAACTTCTGCGCCAAATAATTTAGCACACAGAAGCCCTGCCAGCAGCACATGAGGCAGAAGTCAGGAGAGATGACAAATAACAACTCTCCATGATTACAGTTCCCTCCGATTTCTGCCATTTTCTCTGCTGTGTGAAGGTGGTGCTTGTTTTGAAAAGGTCTGTTGCACATCACAAACATGCTTCCTAGCAAAGACCAGCAAGGTTGTAAGTTAACTGCCCTCAGCTGCCTGCTCTGGTCTTCCCTGGCCCTGGGAGGTTTCCAGAATCCATTGCACTGAGTCACTTTACGGCCAAAGATAATTGTGCCAATCCCATCCTCACTGGTGGTTTAAGCCAATGCTTCATACTACACTGGAGACACCGAGGGAGAGGCACGATCACACATTCCCTTCTGTCACCCTTGCACAGGGAGTGTAACTGGTATCGAAGGGCAGGAGAGCCAGCCAGCTGGCCAATGCCAACGACTGCGACTACAGCAGCTGAGAGTTTCACTTGGATATCTACTACAGCTTTAGCCATGGGCTCAGGCTACTGCTGATCCCACTGAAATCAGGGTGTATGTGCATGGGAGGCTTCTACCACTGTAAAAGGAACTGTCACCTAGAGGTTTCTATCACCTATAGAAACAAACCCTTCCTATAAGAGTTGGCCTAGAACTCTTACCACCCAGTTTGGCCATTTTCCTGCAGGCATGTTTTTCATCCACAAGTTCACAGCTTCAAAAACACTGTTGCCCGATAGATTTTTCATGTTAATTAGGTTGAAATTGAAGGGAAAGTCTGCTTCTTGGATAAAAGTTGTTCCATAATACATCATTGTTGCTTCAATGTCCTCCTTTTCATCATCATCAGAACCCATAAACCTACAAAGAAGTACACAAGTACCTTTTTTGGCTCATTCTTGGTTTGCACAGAGCGGAAGGAAGCTAGGAATGGTGGTGGACATACTTAGAAAATAACAAAGCAGTAAGAATTATGTTCGCTTCCCTCCTCCCCGTGAAAAAAGATTAATACAGAGAAACAACATTTTGTAAAGCAGACAAGGAGAAATATTTCTTGGAAATTTCTGGAGAAAAATCTACAAGAGGCAACAAAAGGCTGTAAGTATCTGACTGAAGTCTCACCTTTCTGAATCCATGTCCACATAACTCCGTTCCAGCAATTTCCATGCTTTCCTTTACAGAAAAGGACCTTGGGGTCCCCCAAGTTGAACATGAGCTAGCGATGTGCCCTTGCAGCAAAGGTGGCTAATGGTATCCTGGGCTGCATTAGGAGGAGTGTTGTCAGCAGGTCAAGGGAGGTGATAGTTCTCCTCAGCATTGGTGAGGCCACACCTGGAGTGTGGTGTCCAGTTCTGGGCTCCCCGGTACAAGAGAGACATGGACATACTGGAGGGAGTCCAGCAAAAGGCCACTAAAACCATTAATGGACTGGAGCATCTCTCCTATGAGGAGAGGCTGAGAGACGTGGGACTGGAGAAGTCTCAGTGGGGGAATCTCATCAGTGTATATAAATACCTGAAGGGAGGGTGCAAAGATGACTGAACCAGGTTCTTTTCAGTGGTGCCCAATGACAGGACCAGAGGCCGTGGGCACAAATGGAAACACTTTTTCACTGTGAGGGTGACTGGGCACTGGAACAGGTTGCCCAGAGAGGTTGTGGAGTCTACATCCTTGGAGATGTTCAAAAGCCATCTGGACACGGTCTTGAGCAACCAGATCTAGGTGGTCCTGATGAGCAGGGGGGTCAGACCAGATGACCTCCAGAAGTCCCTTCCAAACTCAACCATTCTGTAATTTTAACAATCTCTGACGATGTGTCTGACATGAACGGTACTATTATACTATAAAATAAATCAGCCACGGGGCTGATTAGTTACAGTGTCTCTGTGGTCCGAATGGTCGCCCGTTCTGCTTACTTTTGTACAGTCCATAGATACAGCAGAACTACCAGGGCCAATTCATTTCCTTTCCCTCACACATTGGGGAAGAGGTAATATAGCCTATGCACCACTATTTGCATTTGAGGAAGAAAACTTTTTATGTTATTAAAAGAACCGTTTTACTGCTAGCAAGAGGGTGACAAGTATTAGAGAAAAATTCACTAGCTGTAATAATGATTACCTGTATCGGCCAGGTTCACTGCTGAACTGATTCATGGTTTGACGGAAGCTACGGATGATGTCATGCATACCAACTTGTGTGGTCGTGTAGTCATGGTAGAGCTGAGAATAGGCTGTGATACTCTCCTTAAAGAAGAACACAATATTTCCCACTAATTCACCAATATTTTAGATTTCAGAACTCTCCAAATTCTTCTCATCCTTTCCTGAGACAATGCACCAGTCCAGATAAACTTTAACTGAAATCAGTTTAGCATACTAACACTAACAGTGCAGAGCTGAACTGCACTTGGGGAACTCTAAAGATATGATAGCAGAGGGCTGATTATTTTGGATCCTGTCCTTCAAGAGGGAGAGTCCACCTGCAGCACTAACCAACTGAGCTCACCTGCAGCAGTGAGCACAGCAGGTGCTGTGGCCACACACCAGGCTGGAAAGGTGGACAACATTGTTGTCATAACTTATAAAGGCAATGATACTTGTGGAGCTGGGTAGTTTTATGCGATCCCCAACTCCACAGGGGAACAATGTCTTAGTGCTGGCACTATCTGGGAACGTCACCAAGTTCACTGCCTCAGCAAAAGCAAATAGCATAAATAACAGGGTGCACGCTTCTGAATGTGTCTGGCCACCTCTCACTGTGACATATTGCCAATACGAGCTTTTTTTTGTTTTACTGTGATTCCTACTAGCAATGTAGAAGAAATACCTGCTAGCGACTGCTACGGGATCCCAAGTGGGCAAGAGCTCTGAGCTTACCTCCTGTAGTGGGCTTCCCAAAGACGAGCAATCAACTATTAAAATCACAAGACTGGTCTTTTTAGAATACAAATTGAAAAGCAAATTATTTTAAACAGAAAATTCAAAGAACAGTGTCAGAACAGAACTATGAAGTGTATATGGACAATTCTCTTCCCCCCACAGCACTCTGGCTCCCAGGTATCTCACTGACCTACAGCCTCAGCCCAGGGGCTTCTTTCTTGTATGTGCTCCTTCTGCAGAACGCCCAGGAGCCACCTGCCTTCCAAGGGACACAACCGACTCAGTCTTCCCAAAGCCATAATTAGGATCCAAAAGAGTAAAAACACACTCTCTTGCCCCAGTGGGAAATGCAGGGGAAGAAGCAAAGACAGAACGTATACGTTACTGGATTCTGGGACTTGTTCACTTGAGGCTCATCTCGGAGATGCGTTGCTTCTAAAAGAAATTTAACAGCGCTGAAACTAAATCCATCGATTCCTTTGCCGAGCCAAAATTTGATAATATCCTAGACAAAGGTAAAAGTTGAGAATTCCAAGTGAGCCCATCCCACTCAAAATAGTACATGTTTAAAAAGAAAGCTAAACCTGTTGGTAGGTATTAATATGTAACAATTTATTTTTTAATTTGTACTTCAAATTTTACTAGAAGTTAAAAGCGAATCATGTCGATCTAGGATCAAACTAAGATCTAAACAGAGCACGTCTCATTATTTCATCCAGTGTAGAAAAGAAAAAGACTGGTCTGTAACTTCTCCCGTAATTCACAAGACCAAAGCCAGGGCATGCCTCACTAAAAGCCATTCCTAATCTCATCCATCAAAACAATTGGGCTCGTGCTAAGCCCTGTTGTTGGTGAACACCTGTCATGACTGTACACAATTAGAACACATTGATTCAAATATGCAAGGAGTACGTTGTTCTGCACAGTCCTTGTGCCACCAACCTTCTTTTTAGACAACAGAGCTCTTAAAATATTTGTTCTCTTTTTATTTGACTGATGTGAATTTTTTTTTTTATTTTCAGACTTATTCATTGATTTTGCAGGAACATGAAAAATTATTATCCAAGTTAACTGCTATCGATTTGTAATTTCACTATCGAATTCAGAAGTTAGTCACTAGTAGGAAAATTACATCCTACTTCAGTAGCTATTATATTACTAAAGTTTTAATTGCTCTAGTTTTAACAAACAGGTCTAAGGGTCAGTCCTTCTTGAGTGTTTTCTGCAAGCGTTCTTTTAGACCAAAAACTTTTTGTCATCTGAGGACAAAACCTTTTTTTTTTTTTTTTTTTTTTTTTAAAAAGACAGCTATTGAATTACCTTTTTTAAAATGTAGTAGAACTAGTCCACACTCAAGGTTTACAGATTTTTGTTTGGCAAATAAAGACTCCACCTTACTGAGTTATACTTTCTTGTAGAGCCATTCTGAAAGCAGCAGCTCTCAATATGGTCTCTGTCCAATACTAACTCCACCAAAAATTAATTTGTGTTTATGCATGTGCTCATCACAAAAGCAACACGAGGTATCAGCAGTGCAAGTGTCAAGCGCTGATGTGGTACTCACTGAGACGGATCTACTTTTACTTCATGCAAGAAAGCTACAGCACACTGGCTGCTCAGTTTCATTGCTCCCACATACCCTTTGGCTAAACCAAAGACTTGAGCTTCTCTGGAAGACTAAGTTTACTTCCTGCTCAGTCTCACCGCCCCAACCTTCTGAAACAGGATTTTTAATTAAAATACTAGACAAAGATTATTCTTTAACATGCTGGAGCAACTAATGATGTTCATAAGTATTTACCAAAGGTTGGTGTTATCAGGCCAAACTTAATAGTTTTCATTTCATTGCTTTGCATAGGAAATGTAGCATGCCTTTGCTACTGGAGCTTCAGTAATATGTCAAGCACCATTCAAAAAAAATTAGCCAGGACCATTGAAAAGTATGTGCAATGCTAGGAAAAAAGGTGAGAGTGGGAAGACACGGCATTAAGGGAAATACCAAGATGTAGAGAGGTTACTAGTGGAGTTCTTCAAGGATCGGTCTCTAGAGCAGGCTCATTTTGTGCTTTAGTTAACAAGTATGACCAAAGGTGTTTTGTTTCTTCATGCATGTGCAGTACTCGCAGTGAGGGGAGAGGTTCCAGTGAGACGGTGAGATGATCACAGTAGAACTGGGCAGCTGTGAAGACTACCACCAAAGAAATGCAGCAAAATTCAACAGTACAAAGTAGCAAACACTTAAGAACTAAATCAAAACACTTGAGGTAGCTGTACTACCTGATGGGGTATAACTTAAAGGAGGNGTCAGACTCCCCATGTACAGGCCCACTTCCCCATATTTTAATGAACTCTACATTGTCTGCTGGGAGACATGATGCAGACAGGCATGAGGTTTCATCACAGCACCACCTTGCCTTGGTGAAGCACTCTCGCTGTGAGGGCTGTCCATCTCTCTCCACAGTAAAGTCATCAGAGACGTAGACAGATCGAAACTCACTATCTCCCCCTTATCCACATGCCCAGGCATTCCTTGTAATTCAAATCAGCGTTGCCTCACTTCCTTGAAAATGCCAACATCTCTTTACGAAAACAAGGTGCCATCCCCACATTTGACTGGCTAATTAACAGCTTCTTGTATCAACAGAGATAAAAACTCTCTCCACTCTCGTGATTCAGCTCTGTTTCAGCGCAGGCTTCAGCGCAAGACCCGCTTTACCTTCCAGTCAATCCATTCATTAATTGTTGTCCTTGATGCAATATCCAAAGGCGCTAAGTGCCTTCATCCTTGGCTCTTGATGAAGACTAGAGCTGATAGCAGTTAACTGCTTCCAGACAGCAGTCCTGTAGGGGCTTTTGACTCCTAGCACCCACTTCAAAGCAAGTAACAGCAATCTTAGGAGACAGAGGGAGAAGTACCTATGCCACCGCAATGGTTTGATGCAAGAATGCAAGATTCTGCCCAGACATCTTTTCTGTTGAATTTGTTTAATTCTGGCCGTCTGCATTTGAGAAAAACCTCAGGCTGGAAGCGCTGTGAGGAATAAGTAGCAGCTAAACAGAGGGATGAGGAGTCTCTCACTTCAGGGAAGATTGGAAAAGCCCACCCCATTTAATCTATCTTAACAAAAGCTGAAGGGGGATGTTGTCAGAGCTGAAAAACAAATAAGCATAAACAAGGGTGGAAAAAGCTATTTCAGCTGAAGGACAGGTTTGGTTCATAGAGAGCTAAGTTTACAAATAAGGTGAGGCTGAAAAGTAGAGGGGTCCTGAAGCATCAAAGCAATTTTAAGATAGCCTTTAGTGGGAAGAGAAAAAGGGAAAGGGAGCTCCTTTTAAAGTGCAATAGCCTGTTCCAAAAACCCATCAAGATTTTGCCAGGCACTTGTGAGAGCAGGAGACTTAAGCCAGCAAAAAAAGCAATAGTCGTAGCTTCTTAAAATCCAGAGGGCTGCAACACCACCCGCTGCCAGTACTTCCACTCAAGGACAATTTTATTTGGATTTTTTTTGGGGGGGGGGATTCTTCTTTGCTTTTAAATTAAAAAGACTTGAAGCAAAGTATCTCCGATACTGGAAGCATTACAGCACAACGCTTGAATTTTGCTTATAAACTTAAAGTTTGTCTAGACACCTTTTTGTTTTGTTTACATACCCTGTGATCCTTGAATTACTTCCAACTAGATTGCAAATTGTGTAGCACAAATAATCAGAAAAATTAAGTATAGAAATAGCTGCTCTGCTGTTGGCGCAGCAGCAGCAGGTTACATACTTACATGGATTTCTTGCTGGACAGCAGGGTTGCGAAAATTTAAGTCTGGCTGTTCTTTCCCAAACTGATGAAAATAACACTGCTTTCTCACATCGTCAAACTGCCAGCTGGAATTCCCAAAGACACTCACCTGCTCATACACAGGAGGGGGGAAAATAATCAGAACTCTTAATTTAACAAACACTCCTATGCATACTCTAAGATGTGGTGCATTATAAGCATATGATAAAGCACAAAATGCCTAATCAATGGACTAAATTTTGAGTAATTTTGGTACTTAGGTTTTACATTTCCGTCTCCTGCTAGTTGCTCTCCCTTTAGTCATGCTTCGCCACATGTATCTCTTGTTCAATATTCTGTTTCTTTTTTTTTTTTTTTTTTTTTTTTTTTTTTTTTTTGTTTTTTTTTTTTTTTTTTTTTTTAAGTAGACTTTCACTGGTAATTATTCAGAATAGAGGGGGAAACATGGGTGGGAACATTTCTTTTGGAATTGTTTTTTCCTAAAACTTATTAAAAATAGCTTTAGTTAACTTAGAGCTTTCTGCAATCTGGTATTATCCCTTTGAAGCACCAACAACAGTCAGCATGTTAAAATGTTAACTTTATCGTCTCTGTAACAAAAGATTCCAAAAGCTAAGATAGCCCTTAAGACTCCAATTTTAAAGAGAAATGACACTAGCTGGTATAAAATATTAATTCCACCTTGAGTTTTTAGAATATACAAGTTCCTAATCACGCACCCATCGGTTCAAATTTCAAATAAATATATTTGAAATAGGAGACCCACTTTCTGCCCTGATCACCTTTAAGAAAAAGGAAAAAACCAAGAACACACAGTTTTGTTTCCCTCCCCACCAACTACGATTTCAGAGGAGCTGAGATGAAGTTTCTAGAGCAGAGTGCCCAGACACCAAAGGGGGTGACTGTGAACAACTTGTGAACAATCTGTGCACAACTGTGCCTTTTTTGTTTGTTTAATGAGCGAAGATTTAACACTGAGGGAAAGAAACAAAAGTCATTTTTAAAATTCTGTTTGAAGTAGGAACCCCTCCACCCTGAGCTGGTTTAAATCTTAATCTGCACTAGCTCATTTAGTAACATCAGTTTGTACCTCTGAACAGGCATTTATTACCCAGTGTACGTTGGGACAATTATGTTACAGCTGCTTTTGCTGTGTGGCAACCTGCATCCAGCTTGGGATTTGCACGTGTCCCTTCCTGTGCTTACCCAGTTGTTTGGAGGAGTGACCAAACCAGTAGCCTGCGTGCAGTCCTGCCAGATGTAGTAGTCCGTGTACTTCCCCGTCCGATTGCGACTCAGCTGAAACCATCGGTGTTTGTCACTTGTGTGGTTTGGTATTAAATCCATTATCACCTTTAACCCTTACAAAAAAAAAAAATCAAACCATAAAAAAATATTAAATTCAACCTTTTAAGACAAAGTTCACATTTTTTCTTAATGCAGTATCAGAAGTGTTTGGGCTTTTTCCTTCCCAGAGGTCTGGCAAAAGAGAAAGGCTCCTGCTGGAAGGGTTTAGGCTCGGGGGACTGGTAAGCGCATTACATTTTGCGCCGGCACAGTCCCGTTGGCTGCTGATATGGGAATGCACAAGCACGAACAAAAAGCCCCAGACTACCGATGCAGTTAGTCTAACGAGAGCCTGCAAGTAGCTGCAGCACGTCTTGCTGGTACTGTTCCCCCCTGCCCATTGCTGGGGAGGGACGGGAGGGGGAAGAAAAATCAGAACAGATTTCTGCTGTTACGAACCACTTCCACTAACTCTAACTTTAACATCTGTCTCCTACCTCCCAGGTGGGAAAGGCACTTCACCGGTCTAGCATCAGTGAACACACGGTCTTCCTCACCCTTCCTAAAGACTAGACATTTTTTGAAATCCCAAATATTTTTGACTGGCCAACCATTTTCCATTCAGCCCAACAGCTGTAACGCGAAACACCTGAGCAAACATTTGGTCTAAGGCATAAACTCACCAACCAAGGATGCGATCGTGGGAAGGACGCGTATGTTCCCTCCCAACCCTATAATTGTTTCCCTGCTTTCTCCAGAAAGCAGCCATCAGTCATAAAATTCAAAGCTAGAAACAACTGCATCGATCCCATTGGACTACCGATGCCCATGCCCATATGCACCAGGGAGGGCGGACAGTATGTCAGCCCTACCACCCACGAACATCCTCGGAGGGGACCATCCCTTGCAGAGGATGTACTGCAGCCCGACGCTGCTGTTGTAACTCCCCACGCCTTTGGTCCTGCTCCCAGCACTACCCCAGCGCCCAAGGGTGGGAAACGGCTTGAGTTTGAGTTGCACCCTTCGCTGGCACCTCCATCTGCTTCTGCTCAACGCCACCATGGGGCAATTGCCAGGCGCACAAACTGAAATCAGATCATAACCTAGCACTACAGCGTACCCCCGTATAATATGAGTGAATGTCTTTTTAATAGAGTTACTTTGCTATTGTTTATAGCAGAATATTATATTGTTATATATTATATTATACATAATATATATTATCATATTAATTACATTAATAAGATATCATTAATATATGTAATATATTATTAAATAGCATAATACAATATTGTTTATATTTGTTATTATTCAGAGTTGCAGCTTACCTCTATCATGTATGGCTGCAAGCAGATTCTCAAAATCGCTCATTGATCCAAACATGGGATCAATATCATAGAAGTCTTCAGCTCCATATCCAAGGTCTTTTAAGGGGGACTTATAGAAAGAGGTGATCCAGATGGTTTTTATATTCAAATAAGTGATATGGTCCAGTTTTTCTTGGATACCTGTTCAAAAGAAAAGGGCATCATCTGTTTACAAAAGACAAAATATTTCTGTTGAAATATGTTTGCCGTGGGCTCTCAAAGACGGTACACAGGTCCCTCTGATACATAACCACCCCCTGTTTTCACTTGACATTTCTTCACGGATAGCATGAGATCAGAACGGAAACCGTTTAAAGCCACTTTTATAAGGAAGATAAAGCAGGAATTTCAAAAAACCATCAGATCAAAGCAAATTTTTACTCCGTATTATAAAAAGATTTACAACTTCATTTAGTAAGTTTAACACTCACTTCTGAAAACAAAATCCTATATTTTGTTAAAATGCAGCAACTGCTTTACTTTCCCATTTCAAGGAACATCAATTAATCCTCAGACCACCCAAAGGGAAACAGAATTTTAATGCAAAGATCCCAACTTTTCCCTGCCATTAGGAAAAAACTCTTATGGGTTTTTCCTGTTGTTTTCTTTAAAGACACCTCACTCCATCCGCCCCTAGTATTTTTAAACCCCAAACTCTCCTATCTTCCTGACTTGTTACTACTGACATGCAATTACAGAAACAGTTTCTTCTCTTCACCTGCCAGCAGAGTATATTATAGCTAGCGCTTCTTGTTCAGAGGTTTATTGTCTATTTTTGAGGTGTTGAGCCTTCCCCTTCTCAAACTTAATTCTCAGCTAAGCTACCAGTAAGTGGCATTGCCTCTTAGTATCAGGTACCCCCTCTCAATTCACTCTTAAGAGCCCAAAAACACCCAGACCATGAACAAAACAAAAAATAACACATCTTTCTCTCCTCTTTGTCACCTTTCCTTATGGAGAGGCAGCCAACCTAATATGGCCGAGTGCTCAGCACCACCTGTCCTCCCAATTGACCTCAGTTTTGTGGAGATGTTTTACTCTGATGGCAGTTGTGCTGCAGCTCGCTCTCAGCCCCACCTCTAAACATCGGTTCTAACTCCAGGCTTAGATTTAACAACTTGGGCAAGAAGCTCCTAGATCTATCAATGACAACGTGAATTGCCATTAATGATTAGTCAGGCAACTTTTATTCCTCTCTCCAGTGGCTTTCTCTATCGGGAGATTTCTCTATGTTTTTTTAAGTGTATATACACATGTATATACACACACAGACTACTTCTACACAGCTTTGCACGTACCAAGAACGGAAATTCACCCACCTTTCAGATCCCCATTCCCATCCATGTTGCTGTCCTTGAAGGAACGAGGATAGATCTGATAAATAGGACTAGCCTGCCACCAGTCAAGGCACTTTGGAGAGAGCGCAATAATCGCAATCGTAGCACACACAAGCACGACGGCCGCCACGATTATGAGCCAGAAGAGAATCTCCCTGGTGACTCTGTACCGGGCTTGGCTGGAAAACTTCAGCAAGACTTCCTTTGGCATCCCTGCATAGGGCTTCAACCCCAGCTCCTCTGTAGCTGCTGGGTCCACGTCAAGAGTGCACGTTTTCGGCATTTCTTCTTGGCTACTTGTATCGGTCTCCTTGTCATCAAAAGCCTCATTTTGAACAAATCCATTATTCTCCACACCTCCCTTCTCACTCAGCTCCATAGGTAAGCTCTTAGCTTCCTCCTCAACCATTTTACTTCACAGGTCTTGTCCTGGAGACTCCAGCCACAGCAGGGAAGCGTGCCAACACACCTTTGTTCGGCGAAATGACAAGCGGCGTAATTAGCATCTGGGTTTATAATCAATCCTGACCAGCTGGTCAAAGTTCAAAAAGAGACAAAAAGGGCAAAGTGCTCCTGCTTTTCCACATAACAGGCATCTTGAGCAAGATAACAAAACGCTACAAGAAAGCACAGTTTTCCAGGGAGGCAAGCCTATTGCTCGTACCAACCAAGCAGAGTTATGTTTACTGTTGCTCCCTCCGGTACACCAAACTTCTCTTCCTTTTGACAGCAGGGGACAATATGGGTTTTTTATACCCGTAAAAGATTTACTAAATATGCAGCTTTCCAGACTGGTCACGGCCTCCCCTGCCTAAAGCAGTCTGAACATTAATGAGTAATTTAAACACGGACAGCAAGGAGAAGGTGTTGACAACTTCTGGTCCAAAAGCAACAATACCAACTAACTAAGAAGAAAAGATACAAAGGCTGGTTGTGCTTTGTTTCTCACATCTTAGAAAAACAACCCTCCCCCAAACTAACCCAACCCAGCCCACCCACAACTCTTAAGCAGTAACCATAAGGCACATACCGATCCTGCGATTCATCGCATGTGACAGGTTGCTACACCCAGAGTTATCCCCAGGTCAGGACAGGATAGCTCAGCACAGGCACAAGCAAGACTCGAGATAAAAATCCACTGCCCACTATTAAAATTCTTCTTTTTTATTTTTTTTTTTTTTTAAATTTGTTTAAAGGGAAATGACTTTTCCTTTCTCCCTTTTCCCCCTCTTTCTACTACTCTAGCCAGGAAAAAGCATTGCCCAAAGTCCACACAAGTGTGCACAGATTTACACATCTGTGTGCCCTAAGGCCCAGCTGCCCTGAAGCCAGCGAGCCCGCATCCCCCAAGACAGCCCCCTCCAGCCAGTGCCCTCTGCCCAGGCATGCTGAAGGAAACACAAAGCAATATACATTTCCCAAGGAGCTGCCTTATCACTGGTAAAAGCAAACACCTGCCCAGGACCATAGGGCCAGGGTCCCAGGGAAACTCCCATGGGCAACTGCAGTGGAGAAAAGGTTGGGTTTGGCCTCCAAAAAGTGTTTATTATGTTTGCCTCAAACCATGAAAGAAGTTTATAAACTAATGACTGAAAAAAGTCTAGCGTGCAATATTCAATTGTTTCAAAACCACGTCATTTCTTCTGTAGCTGAGCTAAGAAGGGGTCCTTTTCTCTGACGGATTTAATCCTTTTCTTCCCTTCCTCACAGCAGTGCCTGGCAGCAACCTCAGCCTGTGCGGGATCAGGCAGTTGCTGGAGCATTTGAGATAGCAGCAATAATTTCAGCGCCTGTAATTCAGTATTGCTGGGAAATTATTTGAAACAGTCTCCCTTCTAATGACTCTGCATGTATCAGTATCAGTAAGCTGTAAAAGTTTCCAGGCAGGCACGGGCACTCAGGACTTAAGCTTGTATTTGGTACCTGGTTTGAATGTGTCGGTCTCTGCTTGCTGTATACTTCATTAATCTTTTCCGTAACACCAACCGCTCCCTCCCCTCCCCTTTAAATCGCTTCATTTCAATGACTTCGTTTCAGACTAAAATAGCAAAAGGTGTAAATACAGAAAATTTTTACATTGCATCACGTACACCTCAAGACCTTAGTACTCCCTGCCTTGCTTTTTATCCAAACTCAGCGTTTTAAACACGCTTGTAGCTTCCTTCCCAAAACCTCCTTCAAGCACCCGAGCACAGTGGGAAGCAAAGCAAGTCAGAGGCAAGAGCAAAGGATGACCAAAACACCGCTGCCTGCCACGGATGTGTGGGTCAGCCGAGCCAAGGGCGCTCGGGACAGTTAAGCACACAGAGAGGGCTCAGTGCCAGGGCCAGGAAAGTCCAGGAACAGACTCACAGCACCCTCAGTCGTGGGTTGTTGGGTTTTGTTTGTTTGGGGGGTTTTGGCTGTTTGTTTTGCTTTTTTTTTTTTTTCCCTAGACCATAAGCATGTTTCTAAATTGTGTGGCTACCACAATACAGAATCAGGATTGAGAATATGGATCTCTATATAAATAGATATAAAAACATAGGCACAGCATGTTTATGTACATGCACCCCCAGCGATGCATGTGACCCTCCGAAAACCCCGTCACTCACCACAAGAACAAAGCCAAGTGTCCCAGATCACGACACTGTGCAAAACCAACACCTGTAAGTTGAGGCTTGGCTCCTGCTGCAATATTTAGAGAGAGAGAGAGAGGGGTAGGTAGTATGTAAAAAACCCAAAAAAGTTGAAGGACAGTGGTGGGTTGACCCTGGCTGGACGCCAGGTGCCCACCAAAGCTGCTCTATCACTCCCCCTCCTCAGCTGGACAGGGGAGAAAAAAATATAATGAAAAGCTCGTGGGTCGAGAGAAGGACAGGAAGAGTTCACTCAGCAATTACTGTCACAGGCAAAACAGACTCGACTTGGGGAAAATTAATTTATTACCAATCAAATCAGAGTAGGATAATGAGAACTAAACCCAAATCTTAAAACACCTTCCCCTCACCCCTCCCTTCTCCCCAGGCTCAACTTCACTCCTGAATTCTCTACCTCCTGCCCCCAGCAGCACAGGGGGACGGGGAATGGGGGTTGCGGTCAGTTCATCACACTTTGTCCCTGCCGGTCCTTCCTCCTCAGGGGGAGGACTCCTCACACTCTTCCCCTGCTCCAGCGTGGGGTCCCTCCCACGGGAGACTGTCCTCCATCAACTTCTCCAAAATGGGTCCTTCCCATGGGCTGCAATTCTTCATGAAGTGCTCCAGCATGGGTCCCTTCCATGGGGTGCAGTCCTTCAAGAAGAGACGGCTCCAGCGTGGGTCCCCCGCAGGGTCACAAGTCCTGCCAGCAAACCTGCTTTGGCATGAGCTCCTCTTTCCACGGTTGCACAGGTCCTGCCAGGAGCCTGCTCCAGCGCGGGCTTCCCACGGGGTCACAGCCTCCTTCAGGCATCCATCAGCTCGAGCGTGGGGTCCTCCACAGGCTGCAGGTGGATATCTGCTCCACCGTGGACCTCCATGGGCTGCAGGGGGACAGCCTGCCTCACCAGGGTCTTCACCATGGGCTGCAGGGGAATCTCTGCTCCCGCGCCTGGAGCACGTCTTCCCCATCCTTTTCCACTGACCTTGGCGTCTGCAGGGCTGTTCCTCTCACGTATTCTCACTCCTCTCTTCCAGCTGCTGTTGCACAGCAGAGTTTTTCTTCCCCTTCTTAAATATGTTATCCCAGAGGCGCTACCACCGTCACTGATGGGCTCGGCCTTGGCCAGCGGCAGGTCCGTCTTGGAGCTGGCTGGCATTGGCTGTATCAGACATGTGGGAAGCTTCTAGCAGCTTCTCACAGAAGCCACCCCTGTAGCCCCCCCGCTACCAAAACCTTGCCATGCAAACCCAATACAAGGACACTCACTGAAAAAAGTCAATTAGGAGTAACACTGACAAGCAGACTGTACAGTAATTACCCAAGTAGCCTTGTTGTTTTGTTTGCTTATTTGCTTTTTGTTTATTTTTAAAACATTCCCAGCCATAGCATTGTGTCCTACAGGAGCAGCCACCACCCTGCTCATTCCAAGTCTTTCCTACCAGGCTACCAGGGACAACCTCCCTGCATTTGTAGAAAATATGAAGGATGCATTCATGCTGGAAGACAACTGCATGACAAAACAGCAAAGCGTTAACAGTGACATCTAATCAGATTTTAGTGCTGCTTTTTCCTTTCTCCATTTCTTTCTGTAACATCACGCCTGACAAATGAGCCCGCAGAGCCAAGGCCAGCCGTGCTGTCCGTTTGCTTGGTACCACATCGTGACTGTGTCGCACAGAACTTGCTGCAAGTCACGGTCAGCGTCTCTTTTGAAGAATGCAGCCCGAGTTCGAGGATCCTCGCATTTACCATTTCGCAGCACGGGCATACAACGAGAGAAGGCAGGTGTCAAAGTGTTTACATACTCCAGATGCAGATCAGCACTTCTGCAAGTCCCAGAAAGCATCTCTGGCACACCACTGGGACACAGACATGTAACTTATCATAACGAATAGCTGCTCAACAGGCAATGCTACATGACCATGACTTAAGATGCAGTTTTATGTCTAATTCACCAGCATTTAATGCTAATTTAATCAACTCTTATCCCTGACTTGCATTGCCCCCTGCCTTGTGCCAGGTGAAGTGTTTAGGCAGCTGTACAGTGAATCAGATTGGGAAACAGATTTGGCTGGGGGAAAAAAAAAAAAAAAAAAAAAGATTTCATTCTTCAGACAGCTCTATTCTTAACCCACCCGGTCCCCATGAGACCACACGAATGCTTCTGCCAGCCCAGGGAGGAGGAAGAGGAGGAGGACAAGCAGGGAGAGGGGCCAGGACACAAAGCACAACTACTTGAGCGAGCAACTCTTCTGGCAAATCATAGCCTTCACATCTAACATTCATTTTAGCATATTCCTGTCTGTCCCTTAGAGAAAGTCAGGGAGTAGAAAGCAGTTAAGTCACTCACCCACAAACACTCCTGCAATCAAAACCAGGGAGAGGGTTTAAATTCTATTAATGGCTTACCCACAATCACACATGAAAACTGCCGAGGATCAGGGACTTCACCCAAGTACTACATCACTGCTACCCAAACCACTGTTGAAACTCTAGCTCCAAGTCAGTATTTCAGCCCCCCTCTTTTCTTTAAGCCAGTGAACTTAACAATGATAATTGCCTGCATAGACGTGTGTGCTTGATCTAAAGATATAGGGAGATTACCCTTCGAAAGCATGCTTCTAACAACTGATAAAGGCCAATTTCATATTTCGGTAGTCAGAAGCTGCCACTGCTCTCCGTACGCATGGTTGGGAGACTGGTACTTTCCCCTTATTCAAACATCTTGCAGGGGCGCAACAGCCAAGGCCTGCTCTGCGAATCCTGCCGCACAAGAACCGTGTCTTCAAAAGAGCCCCTCTTGTCCTAATGTAATCCCTAAGTAACATTAAAGGCTTATTTATACCTCAAGTAGGACAGATCGTGTCTTAATTGCCAAGCATCCGGCTGAAAAGAGGAGGATTATGCTGCTGCGGCAGATAAACACAGCCCTGTAGAGATGAATCTTTGTGCACTACCTCAACCTTCCTCCAGTGGCTACGGGGCACGCAAAGATGCAGGGACACAATTATTCTAAGGTTAAAACAGAACGTAAACCACCCTGGAAACAAGCAGGTCGCTCTCTTGGTGAACATACGGCTTTTACAGCCAGACTTCAATTGTATTTCAGATCAACTCCACGTTGCTATGTAAGAAGAGCTGCAGCACAAGCAGGTACCAGCAGAGCACAGGTATGCTTAGGCTGGACATCTGGACCCTGAATACTAAAAATTTTTCCAGAAAACCTGGAGGGAAAAAATACAGCCATGGAGCTTAAAATAGGTCTGGACGATCACCTACCACGGGCCCTGGAGAACAAGCTCAAGAACCTAGTACCTCCTCCTATATGTTTTTTCCTCATAGGCTAAAAATAAAACTACAGAGGTATTTTGTTTTTATTACTGACCTATTTTTTTTTTCCTCTCTCCTCGACTTGAGGAGTTGCTCGCCTTAAAATTATTTGATAAAGGGGAAACTGTAAACTTCATCTTAACAGAGGCAGATCACCAACAATTCCCACTGAGCTTTAACTTTTTCCTTTTAAAATATATTTTATGTATGCAGGCATTATGCTTCTGGCTTGCTCTCAAGCAATTCTGAAACGGTTCCCTCCTGAGCAATTTTGTAGTTTAGCAGGAGTAACTAGCCAATGCAACTGCGTTAGCAGAATCCACTGAAAAGCATTAAATAGTAAAGAAAACACTTCACATTCTGTGCCAGTTATTCTGTTTACCTCCGGGTTAGATAGGGAAACAAAACCAATCGGTATGTGGGCAGTAATAGCTGCTATCTCCACACAGATTGCCATGGTTATTTCTGTAAGATGGAGGGGTTAATTTCCACAAGTATTTCTTATATGTAATTATTTAGATGCACGGGCTGACTAAGTAGTCTGCTGTTTGATGCTATACAAATGCCAAGTAGCTTGCCAGTTATTTGATACCGTACATGTTACACCGAAAACCACACAGAGGGGTGATTAAGCACCCTAATGTGCTAAGTGTATGAAGATGTTTATTGTTAAAAAGTTCTCTTGCTTAATGCTTTTTCATTAAGTGGTTTGTTACCACTGGAACTGGTCTGACATAATGCACTTTACCTTTAAATATAACCTCATTATTTACAGAATCAGGGCCAGCTTTACAGCCATGTAAAGAGGCAAACACGATGGTTGTCAGTTTTTCCTCAGTGGCTCCCACGAGACTGATGGATAATCTGACCTTTAAAGCTACATTTCGGTCAGCACTGAGAAAGTCCTCCCTTGACGTGGAGGGCAGCCATCAAGAGAGAGATGCTCTCGAGGGCCAAGTTTCTGACGCCGTATCTTTTACCCTGGACACCCCTGACCGTGCGTGAGGTTTCTTCCATCAGCCTGAAGTCCTGGAGGGTGGCAAAATGTAATTGCGTGGGATGCTGTGACATGGTTTGGTGGTTTCTTTTTTTTTTTTTTTAATGCTCTTAGTCCACTAATGGACTATGCGATTAAAGGTTAATGGCGTTATAGACGCTGTAATTAGCTACTGCTTGGCTCACGTGACATTTCAGAGGTAAGGTTTCGGGGGAAGGAGGCACCTGGCCCCTGCGCCCCATGGGTGATCAGCATGGCTGGCTTCTCCCACTATTTTTAATGAAAACAATTATCCTCTAATTCTTGTTAGCATAGCTGCAAGAACAGCAGCACGCAGAGCTGACTCCTTCTGGATGTCCTCCCCTACAGAGGGTCAAAGACTATACTGTCACACATCCATAGAAAAACTTACTGTAGAGTAAACTCCAGGTTTGTTGCCTCTCCAGGAGGAAGCTCGCTCACATAACTGCACCCTTCTCGATTTACACTGTTACCACTCTTCCCTTTACGGCATTTGTCCATCACATTTCTGTCCTAGAGGATGACAACTTTCAAAGAATTTTCTCTTCCAGCCTCGTCCTTAAAAGCTTTGCCAGTGAGACACCCAGACCTCGATTTTACCCTTGCCTGAGCTGGGGATATTCAGCACAGGATTAAACCCTGAGAGACAGTTGCTGAAGTTTTGATGGCTATACACTCAAGAGTGACTTGGTGTTACTGAAAGACCTCCGAAATGGGAAATGGATAATACAGACAGCACAGCTAGGCAGCCCCACAGGAAGCCAAGCAGAAGCTCAAAAGGAAAATGGCATTGCGCCGCATTGCTGCCACATCCATCCTTTGGGTTACTAACAGACAGCACCCCGCAGCAAGCTACATCTATCCATGCTACAGCTTATCTCTTACAACAATTTACATTCACTGAATAGTAACCGAGGAGCAAGTTTTGGCCTGTTGAGCACTGAGCACTTCCTCATGTGGAAGGATGAAAGGGTTTTCATTGAGGAGTTGCCAGGCGAGGAATACTGGGTTCTGCAGGGCTGACACTGCATGACCACAACTATCGCCACACCATGCAAGCTGTACGGCTTTTCACAGTGCCTCAGTTTCCCCACTTGCAGGAATTACACACACGTAGTATCACACAGTTATGTACAGCACTCGACTGAGCCTCACCAGAGCTTAGAATAACCAATTTACTCCTTCCCTGTCTCTATCAGTGCATATCGATAGGCCTTCCTGTAACTAATTTGCTTTTTTCACGTACATCGAATTGGTGGCAGGCATTTCATGACCAAACCTACTCAGACTGTGCTCCCCTGAAGCAATTTCCTGCTGAAGGAGCTCAGTTTAGATCAGAAATCTCCAGTCTTTGTACGGACAGCTTCACACTCTACTACTGAATTGCATCCCAAGGCTTTTACAATGCCTGACTCTGACCAACAGTTCAGTGACTCCACATCAGACCGTAACAGTCCAGCAAGAGGAACGTGAGTGAGGGAGTATGTCAAAATCAATGTGAACACTGGGAGAGAAACCAAAGAATTGGCAGTACACATTTCTGTAAAAAAACCCAAAACCAACAAAAAACCACTTCTCCAACTCAGGTGGACTGACCTAGCATACTGCCCGGCAAGAGCTAGCACGTGCAAGGTTCTACGTTGAAGGAAGGTGCTCTCTGGCCAGCACAAACTAGACCTCTGCAAAGAAAGATTTCACAACTCTAGGAAGCCATTTCCAAATAGATGCATGTACCATTCAAGGTAATAGGTGGCAGACTTAATTTTAAATTTCACATTAGCCTGAACATACAAAGACTGAAATTGAAGACAATCCTTACTTTCCAGAAGTTAGAAGAACTGCTAAAAACCTAATTTTAAGTATTAACCTCTAAACACTGCCCTACAAATCTCCTCATGGCCCCTTCTTCAGCCGCGTAGCACAACTTCCCTCCAGTTCCTATATGGGCATGCTGCTTTCCTTTTACATATGACCCGCCACAGCACATTCACACCTCTGACTTGCAGCTTCACTATCTTCCCGCTTGCTCCCACACCACCTCGCAGACGTTAACTCCAGTTTCTGTACTGTCCCACAGTTGCTCTACCCCTGCCTTCTATACGTGTATAAAGCACGTCTCAATTGCACGTTTATTGTACCCAAGTGCATATCCAAAGGGAATACAAGAAGCACACTCACCACCGCCGCTAGGAAAACATTGCCAACACATGCAGTACATAAGCGAGTAGTGTTCACATGGTAAGCATGTCGACAAGACCACTGTTTGCAAAGCGCTACACAGCAGCACACAAAAAACCTTCCAAGAGGCACATGTGATCCATACATTCTAGGGTTTTATTACTATTAAAAACTGTGTTTAGTTCATAAAGAAAGAAATATTCTTGCAATGTAGTGACAGTCTCTAGCCACACTTAGTTGTCTATGTTGCCTTCTTTAGGGTTAATTTTTTGGGGGGTTATTTTTCTTAACTATACTGTTTCTACATATGTACTAAGAATATACAGAATTTACTATGCTTAGCATGGGAGGGTTGGTTTTTTCATGCACAAGAAATGGCCCGATAAGGCAAAAAACTCAGGGCAGATTCTCATTTCCACAGAGGTAACACTACAGTTCTCCCTAGATCCATCTCCCTTTGTGTAAAGGCACCCTTCCCACTAAACAACCCAGTCCACATCAGATGCCCCAGCCACCCTATCACCTATATAAAGGTACTTACAGTGCGAGACAAACCATTGTATGCAACTCCATTTCGGCAAGGCCAAACTGAATCTGCAGTGTCGTAATGCCAGAACTGTAATCCCCTCCAGCTTTCCGACACCATCTCAGATACTGCTGCCACAGGAAGGAAAAGAACACCAAAACGCTGGGCTTGCTTAGTTTTAAGGTATTTCTCCTCTCACTGTTTTGGAAAGGAGGAGTATGGCACCACTCCTGATTAACAGATGGGGAATGGAAGTCCAGGAGTCAGAAATCCTCATGAAAACGTTCCTAGGTTTCAATTTGAAGAATGACTACGCTTTCCCTGGACAATGGTATTTACTTAGCCCAAGCCATACTGGCTACCTCCCAACAACTACCTTTTTCTTTGGAACCGTCTCAAAAACCATTCATATAACATTTCTTATAGTAAAGCCCCTATGAGATGAGTCTGCCTCTTCCTACGCTGGCTTAGAGGGACTCTGTTCTAAAAATAGTGATAAGCAAATGTAGTCAATCAGGTTTTTTCAAGGGTGGGGTTAGGTTTTGGGGTTTGGGGTTTTTGTTGTTGTTGGTTTGGGGTTTTGGGGGTTTTTTTTTAGGATTATTGTTGGGTGTCAGTTTTCCTACAGCAAGAGGAATTTCAGTTAGGTCTTCACCATGGTACACACCATTTAGGATTATGAACTATACTATAATCCTTTGCCTTGAAGTGAAATCTTGAAGTGAAACTAAGAGGCTTTTATCTGGCAACAGAGCTGTAACATTATATGCCATTTGAATGCATAAGCACTCCTAACAGTTTGAAGATTTGTTTCAGAATCGCCTGGGTTTCAAGGATCCAGTTATCAGGGTGAAAGCAGTTTGGTGAAAGGCGAAGAAAGCATCGCCTGCAGCTAATACCAGGCTTTCCATTTTGAACTTAATGAATCCACTGAATTGCGTGAGCTCTTCAGGTGCCATATCTCACATTACGTATCTGCATAAAATAGCTTCAGGCACCTAGCTCGTCTATACTAGTGAACCAGACAAAAACGTAATCCCACATACAGCAAGTATTCACATAGTGCATTTAAATCCGCCCCCCCNTACAGTGGGACCCTAACCCACCGGGAACAAAACCAGTTTGCATTTCAAAGACAGATATTCCAAGTATTTCAGTACTGAAGGCTGAATAGAAAGACAGACATACAACATCTTTAAGTCAGTGATAATACAATACCCATTTTGTACATTTTTTTCCTCCTTCTCCTTAATTTAATCCAAAACCTTTTATTTAATGCCGTTCAAAGCATAGTGGCTACTAAGACCATATTAGAAATCATATCTACAAGATATAACTTTCGTTTTCTTTTCATTCAGTTCACAGAAGCAGCACTTGAAATGCAGTAACTGCATATAAAAAAAAAGTTGCTGCAATTACTCACATACTTGGATCTCTGCATTTTTTCCCCATCTAATAAATTGAGTGGGAAGTTCAATGCAATAATTGTAATCTCTGAAGCAACAGTATGGAACTTGCTAAATGTTTTTAAGGTGAGAATGAGTAGGGATGGAGATGAATGTAAAATCTATTTCACCATTTTAAAATTTGCCACCCAGTAAATGAAAAAAGGTGTCCGTGACTAAAAGTAGAGACTGAGAAGTTGTTGTAAAGCACCACACTTCTAGTCACCTCACACACTGTTTGCATTAGCAGAGCATTTCCTACAACTATTTCCTACCAAATTAAATGCAAATTTAGGAGAGCTGGAAGAAGTATTTTGGTTTGATTTCACACATTCTCTGCTCCAAAAACTGAAACACTATTATTATTTTAAACACACTAGAAAAAACACATCTGCTTTGCATACCCAGGCCAAAATCCTTATTGCACCGTTAAACTTAGATGCATTTATAAGCTGAAGAGGACCACTGGATAAAGGATCAAAAAACCAAAAACCTCAGAGCCCACTCTCCAGTTTCTCCTAAGGAGAACAAATTAAATACTGTAGATTATCAATCCAAGATTAAGCAGACATCCACCTCTTTGCATGCGAGTAACCTGTGCCAAAACAAAAACAATATTCACAGAATGAATTTGATGGGGACAGTGTCAAGAAGCTTCCTTACAAAATTAACGGGCAATAGTTTCCATGAATGCAATCAGACTTTAACATGTATGCATTTACTTCAAAGTTTCCAACTAACATCTAGTATTTACTAAACTACACGTTCCCAAAAAAGTAGCTAAAATACATCGGTGTAGAGAGGTGTTAGAGAGGTGCGTTTTCACCACAGTTTCTCTTTTAGCACATTTTTTTAAAAAGACAATTCAGATTTTTTCAAGGAGAAATTAATACTCTTCCAAGTAATATAACATACCCAAACATTTGTGGGTACCTTTCTAAGTTCTGGACACTAACTCCTGAAAGTAGTGTTTTATCTCACAAGACATAGAATTTTCATTCTACGAATTTCTGTCCAATTTCTTTCACTTAAGCTTTGCAGCTCTTTCAAAGTGATAAAACCAGATCCCATTTGGTCATTTTCTGACATAACTTTGCATAGAAGTTCTCTGAAAAATACTTGCTTGAAAACATCCCATAACTACCCAACAGAATCCAGAAGCTGCCTGAAAAAGGCCAGAAAAATCAGTATTTCTACATTTACAGACCAGATGAACCTCCAAGATCAACATGAGGGGACTCATGAATTGGATTGTTTCCAA